>OY365810.1:30722514-30762514 GCA_959347315.1 Bimastos eiseni | reverse complement strand
ATTTATTCAAAACTGCAAACCCAGCGTTTTCAACGATCCTAGTCTGACTCCCTCCCTCCCCTCTTTCCCTCTTTCCCTCTTTCCCTCTTTCCCTCTTTCCCTCTTTCCCTTACCTTACCCGCCATTTCAATTCTAAGCGTCTTTCACCGCAGCCATCTGCATGAGTGTCTACGCATATATACTGTACATACATATACATACACGAATGCATATACATACATACATACATACATATATACATATACATACATACATACATACATACATACATACATACATACATACATACATACATACATACATACATACATACATACATACATACATGTATACATATATACATATATACATACGTGCAGTGAGTGTGTTTACTGTGAATGTATACCATGCATGATATTATATAATATAAATGTAAGTATAATTTCTCAGTGTACATGCACTGAACTGCACAGGTGTTTGGCAGCCTTGTTTTGCGTAGTTAATTAGTTGGTCGATGTAGGTAGGAGGCTGAATTCGCTTCCGTGCAAAAAGACTCCGGAAGTGTTTTTATCCTGGTATACACTGACTGCGGAGTGAATCAATACTAGGACGAAAATACTCCATCCTGTGAACAAACACTCCATAATTGTTTTTCACAGAGATCGGAATAATTGACTGGTGGAGTGAGGTGGGGTGTTTCGTCATTGGCCAATTTCAATAAGGAATATATTCTTCCTAGAACAATTCATTGGGAAATATATTCTTCCTAGGACAATTTCAATGGCAAATGTGTTCTTCCTAGGACCAGTTGAATGGAGAGTCTATTACTTTGATGGTTTTATAATACGTATCACAGTGTACTACCTAAATTATTTTGTCGAGAATACAGTAATGCTCGAAATGAGCTTGTACACAGGAATCGAAAAATGCACGCTACGCAACTGGTCAACGCACGCCAATGCAGAAGTTACTTGTGCGGCTGAAGATTGTTTGCCGTTTTTTCTAATGACGACACTAACCCTAACCTGATCTTTACATCACTCAGATTCCTTACCACAGTACCTCATTCAAAGTGACAGTAGGCCCTAATGAGTAATGATTAATGATCTTACCCAATTAATTGACTTTAAACCCGGCCCGGTCAAAGCTATGGTCGCTCTCCCAGTGTGTAGACGTGAACCATAAAATCGGAGTGTCGCCTATTCAAACCTGATGTGGTGGTTAATGGTCAAGACACCCACCCCATAAATTCACTTAAACTGACCAGAATCGTGGTCATACGGTCGCCATAGAAGCGCCTGTACAGTGTACACTTACATTTGAATTAGTCTAAGGCAGTGGTCTCCAAAGTACGGCCCGAGGGCCAGATCCGGCCCGCTAAGGTTTTTAATCTGGCCCGCGGAACTCTCCTTGAAAAAATAAAATATTTTGGGGAAAATATAACAATGGAAACATGCGCAAGTCGTACTGACATCTGCCAAATAGCCTACTATGTGCCCAAGTACTTCTATTTTGATAATTTTAATGGCACTGTATTGTTGCTCAAATCCATGTCGCTGTTTGTAGAAATGGTCTGTGCGTAAAATAAGACTGTTTACGTTATTAGGAGGCCATCGTTGTCGTTCGGGATCAGATAAATATTTCAAAACAAGTAAATATTTTATCTTCTGAATTTTTCCATTTCATAATGTCGATTCAAGGAAGACAAAAAAAAATTGACTCCGAATGTAGTGATTATAAGGAACAGTGGAATGTGGAATATCTTGTCATTAAGTCAAACTACAAGGCACTCTGCCTGATATGCAATGACACCATTGCAGTGATTAAAGAGTACAATATTCGGAGACATTATGAAGCCAATCATTCGTCGCATTACTCACAATAATTAGGACTAACGAAAAACCATGTTAATTGTTATTGATATTCTGCATTGAAATTCTGCGCTTCATCAGACCTCTGCACTGCATCTGCACTGCATCAGACCTCAGGTCTGTTTACAGTTAGGCCTATTCATTCGCGGTCTTTTTGGTAAATTAAATTTTTTAGTAGTTTTGGCCCGCGAAGCTTTAAAAAGTCAGCAATGTGGCCCCCCGCTGGAAAACTTTGGAGACCCTGGTCTAAGGCCATAGTGACTAGGGCTGCTGACATCGCTATTGTTTATCTACAGCAGTCGGCTGTGGCCCGTGGACCGTTTATGCCCCTAATAACGTCTGTTGTGAACCGGTATGAGGAAGCAGCAACGCCGCCTGTGGTGACGGATGGTCGTCGTCTGTCGGCTGCTGCGTCACGTCGTCAGCCGTAATCTCGGAGTAAACAATGAACTCATCAGCTGGGAGAAGAGAGGAGAGGGAAGGAGGGAGAGAGGGGAAGAGGGAGAGAGGGAAAGAGGGTGGATGTACAGCGACGACGACGGAAGTGCACTGGTCGAGTGTTTGGTCAACTGGGCAGAGCACACTTCCTTCGCCAAGCGATCACATCCCAACCTACCCGATTTCTGGACTGTTTTTTCCTCTCCACCGTGGCTGTAAATCTCCACTGACCACTCCTGTCTTTTCCCAGCTGCATTGGGCGTCTGGAATTCCCTCCCATATGGAATGGGAGAACAACTATAGCCGAGTCCGGGCTTGGAGCGCTCCAAAGCAGGTTCTTGAAGGGCGCTATGTAAATGTTCAGAATGAATTAATGAATGGACAACAATCCCACTCTGGCCGACTTATATTATCGGAAATCAACAAGCCCCAAAGAAACCCTGAAATATCGCTGACATATCTTTATTTACTAAAAAATTGCGGTTGTTAAAATATTAAATTCAGTATTTTCAAATTTACACCGAAAAATTGACAGTCACTTGTAATTTAAAATGTATAAAATGACTTCGGAATTTGCGTGAAAGCTAGGGTCGACATTTCGAACACGTTTTGAGATAAACTGTTGAACTGATTTCTGAATTTTTCAGTTGACATCTGAAATCATAAGTGATTGTCTATTTTTCTGCCAATTCCGCGTGTCGTAATTTTTAATACACGGAATAGAATACTTAAACAGCTGTAATCGCTGAATAAATTAACTTTATAAGTGACATTTTTTCAAGGTCTTTCTCTATATCCTCACATTTTGATAAAAAAAATCTCAGTTGGTTGCTTAGATATAGAATTTATTTTGGTCACTCTGGTGGGACTGTTTATTGAGCCACCCTGTATATCTCTTAGACATCTGTACTAGACACGTATTGGTTCTGAGAGGCAACTGAAAGGCGCTACACAAATGTCAGCCTGCTTTGGCAACATTCATAGATCAATACACGCACCGGAAGCCACTTTGAGCAGTTTATACATGCGCTACATAAAACTTGCCATTATTTCACGTTTGCAGACACCGCGTATGCTGCGGCAGGTGACTATGAGCAAAGAGAGAAGCTGCCGCATTACATCTGGCTGAAGTGGTTCCTACCCGAACGCGTTCAAGGTCATGAATATTCATGATAGAGCCTTTGATGAAAACGATCTGAGTGAAGAGACGCTTGAAGAGAGCTTCCAGTTCCAAGTCAGGCCACTTGCTGAAAGAAAGAAACCAGACCATGAGATGAAGGGAGAGGAGGAGGAGAAGGAGGAGGTAGAGGAGGAGGAGGATGAGAAGAATGATGAGGACGACTGGAAGGGAGGACGAGGAGGAGGTGGAGGAGGTGGAGGAGGTGAAGGAGGCGGAGGACGAGGAACGGAAGTAGGAGGTAGAAGAGAGCCTCCAGTTCCAAGAGAAGAGGTGGATGAGGAGGAAAAATGATGAGGACGACGGGAAGGGAGGATGAGAAGGGAAGGTGGAAGAGGAGGACAAGGAGGAGGACAAGGAGGAAGACGTAAAGAAGGAACGTAAACAGGGGAAGGAAAAGGTGAATGATAAAGCGGAAGTGATTAGATTGATAACTAGGAAGTCGACGACGGGAGAAGGTACAGAGGAAGAGGTAGAAAGAAAAGGAGGAAAGAGGTGGAGAAGGAAAAGGAAAAGAATAAATTATGTGGAGACATAGAAGGAAGAGGAGGAGAAGGAGAAAGAAGAATGGAAAATCTAAGAATATAAGTTGCTAGAGAAGGAACGGGAGGAAAAGTGAAAGAGGAGGATGAACTTCACTCAGATTAACGCCATTGAGTCATACATAAATGTTGTATACCGCGGACAACCATAGGCCCCCATTGTTCTTATTCATTTCGACGCCATCATCGTCAGCGTCGCCATCATGTGATTCATGTATCATCACGACCTTCATCGTCGTCGTCATCATCATCATCATCATCATCATCATCATCATCGTCATCGTCATCAACATCGCAAACAGCAGGATCATCATCACTGCCGTGGTCACAGATACGTTCATCATCTTTTTAGCTTCATCACATCCATCATCACCACCGTCGTCATCATCGACTCATCATCGTCACCGTCATCATTGATGTTGTTTATTTGCAGTGGTAGATTATTCCTTTGGTTTCGATCACGTGTCTCTGATGCTCGTCTCTCTCTTCCGGTGCATTAACGACCCCATTAATTCCTTCTCATCCACTTCTGACGCCGTCTCCTCAATCCGTTTATCCTCATAGTCATCTCTCATTTCTCATTATCATCGCCATCGTAATTAGGCCTACCATCATCGTCGTAACGATCGTTGTCATGATCATTGTCACGATCGTCGTCACGATCATTAAGATCGTCGTCACGATCGTCAAAATCGTCGTCACAATCGTCGTTACAATCTTCGTCACGATCGTCGTCATGATCATCATTATGATTGTCGCCAAGATCGTCGTAACGATCGTCGTCATGATCGCTGTCACGATCGTCGTCATGATCGTCATTATTGATAAGCGGTCGTGAGCTGACCTGTCGAGGAAGACGCACTTGACGTTCTTCGTGATTCTATCTTCATGAAGGAAATCTCGAATGAAGTTGTTGACCGATTCATACGTTATGTGTCCACAGACAACGATATGTCTACAGAATAATAATAACCATAACCGTAATAACCGTAATAATAATAATAATAATAATAATAATAATAATAATAATGTTTACCTCATTGCTGCCCATGCGGTGCCCAGGTTGAGAGAAACGGATATCACGGTCTCTCATGTGGCCTGGGCCTGGGATGCCTGAACGACCTTATTTGTAGAAGTTTAATCCGTGCAGGGATCCCCACTGTCAAAGAGCCGGTGGGCTTGACCCAATCTGATGGTAAAAGACCAGACGGACTCACTCATATACCATGGCGAGCGGGGCTGTGTTTGATATGGGACGCGACCGTCTCAGATACAATGGCTACGTCGTATCTGCCAGAAACATCACAAAGAGCGGGCGCAGCGGCCGAGAGGGCGGCGAACCTCAAAACTCAGAAATATGCCGAGCTAGCCTCCACGTACGTCTTCACACCGGTGACATTCGAAACCTTTGGCCCCATCAATTCCGAAGGCCAAAGCTTCCTTTCAGAACTGGGACACAGACTGAGCGCCGTCACTGGGGAGCAGAGGGAGACGAGTTTTCTCTACCAGCGCATCTCGATGATTATTCAACGCTATAACGCAGTTGCTTTCAAGGGAACTTTCGCTGCTCAGAAGTCCAACGAGCAGGGCTACTCCGGACGACATCACCATTAATTAACATTGAAGACCATAATAATAATAATAGTAATAGTAATAATAATAATAATAATAATAATAATAATAATAATAATAATAATAATAATAATAATAATGATAATAATAATGATCATGATCATGATGATGGCAATAATAATAATAATAATAATAATAACAATAACCATAATAATAATAATAATAATAATAATAATAATAATAATAATAATAATAATAATGATCGTGATGATGATCATGATGACTATGACGATAATAATAATAATAATAATAATAATAATAATAATAATAATAATAATAATAATAATAATAATAATAATAATAATCGGCTTGGTAAGAGAAGATGGAAAGCGACCGGACGGCGTCACGCTCATTCCTTGGACACGTGGTCGATGTCTGGCATGGGATATGACAGTGCCCGACACCTACGCCAAGTCACATCTTGTCGACACATCTATCAGAGCTGGCGAAGCAGCCGAACGCGCAGCTAAGACGAAGAGGGCCAAGTATTCCACCATAACCAACACCCACGACTTCGTAGCCCTCTCCTTGGAATCCGGCGGCGCTTGGAGCAGTGAAGGACTGCAGTTCATTTCAGAGTTGGGTAGTCGAACGAGTGCTGCAACCCACGATCCAATGGAGACGTCATTTCTGTTCCAACGTATCTCGGTTGTTCTTCAGCGTGGGAACGCCGCCTGCCTCTTCGGGACATTGCCACCACTCAATTAGCTCACCCACATGGGCGATAACAGCATAATATAATAATAATAATAATAATAATAATAATAATAATAAGGTATTTAATAACGAACTAATGAGTCTGTATCCATGTCCGTTGGTTCACGAATAAATAATATTAATAACAGGCACGTCTCCTGGCCTCTCGATCACCAAACGCGGGAGATTGGTTGTTTGCTCCTCCAGTTAATGCCTTGGGTCTCCGATTGTCAGACGAAGTCATAAGGATCGCAGTTGGAATTCGACTCGGAACGAAACCATGTGAGCCTCATCTGTGTCACTGTGGCGAGAAGGTTGACGCCAGAGGACTCCATGGTCTGGTATGCAGAAGAAACGCAGGCCAACCACAACGACACAGTATGCTCAATGACTTAATATATACATGTAGATCATTTCGAAGGGTGAGCATCCCCTCTTAGAAGGAACCTTTGGGCCTAACCAGAGAAGATGGCAAGCGACCGGACGGCGTGACACTCAGCCCGTAGTCATGCGGCAGGTGCCTCACTTGGGATGTGACTGTTTCAGACACTTATGCGTCTTCATACCTGACAGCGACATCAACTGCAGCAGGAGAAGCAGCAAACCGTGCAGCAATCGCCAAGAGAGCAAAGTACGCATCGATCACCCGAACCCATGCTTTTGAGGCGGTGGCACTGGAGGCCAGTGGTGCTTGGAGTTCCGAGGGTTTGAACTTTGTGTTGGATTTGGGACGAAGGCTGACCGATGTGACCCATGACACACTCGAGACAGGCTACCTATTCCAAAGACTCTCGGTAGCTGTCCAGCGAGGGACGCCATCTGTTTTTCGTCAACACTACCATGCTAAATAATAACAATAATAATAATGATAATAATGATGATGATAATAATAATAATAATAATAATAATAATAATAATAATAATAATAATAATAATAATAATATATAATATAATAATAAAATAAATATAATAATAAAATAATAGCTCCTCTTTCCCTGCGGGTTCGGCTGGTGGTCCAGATGGCATAACTCCACAACACTTAAAGGATCTGATGGCCTATGGAGTAGATGACAACATCGGGCAACATCTATCCGACCTTGTCAATCTGCTCCTAAAGGGAGGTCTATCCGAAGAGGTGAATGAGGTCGTCTATGGGGCAAACCTTTTAGCCCTGAGCAAGAAGGACGGAGGCATAAGACCGATCGCCGTGGGCTACACATGGCGTCGTCTGGCGGCAAAGTGCGCTAATTCGCATGCGGTAACAAGGCTGTCTCAACTGCTTGCCCCCATTCAGCTTGGGATAGGCATTCCAGGAGGCGCTGAGGCAGCTGTCCATGCAACACGTCGTTGGATAACCACAATGCCTGAGGACAGCGTCCTAGTGAAGCTCGACTTCGCCAATGCCTTTAACACCCTGCGCAGAGATTGTCTTCTAGAAGCAGTTGCTAGAGAGATCCCAGAGCTCTACCACTTTGCTCACGCTGCCTATTCAAACCGTCCACTGTTGCGCTATGGTTCAAACACAATTCGATCCGAAGAAGGAACGCAGCAAGGCGATCCTTTGGGACCTCTGGAATTCTGTCTTGTGCTGCAACCGATTCTCATGAAGCTTCGTTCGGATCTGCGTATCGGATATCTGGATGACCTGACATTGGGAGGTAACAAGGAAACAGTGGCCGACGACGTTCAATTAATCGAGAAGGAATCAAAGAATCTGGGATTGCTATTGAACCGCAGCAAATGCGAAATCGCGTGTCACAACACCCAGATGCCGAACAATGACCCTGCGTTCCAAGAGTTCACGAGCATAGCCCTCGAGGACATGACCTTGTTGGGTGCACCTCTGATTCCAGGTCCAGCTGTGAACATGGTCGTTAATTCAAAGGCCAATGACCTCGAGAGGGCAATCGGGAGATTGTCCTTGCTTTATACACATGACGCTCTGGTTCTGCTGAGAAACAGTCTAAGTGTACCGAAGCTCTTGTACAGTCTGCGCACAGCCGTCTGCGCTGATTGCCCGGGCTTGGCTCGGTTTGATCAACTGCTGAGAGAAGGACTGTCAACCATTTTAAATGTGGACCTTGACAATGACCGCTGGATCCAGGCTTCTTTGCCGGTGAGAGATGGTGGTCTGGGAGTTCGTTGTGCATCTACGCTGGCACTTTCTGCCTTTCTGGCTTCTGCTGCTAGTACAAGCGAACTCCAGGCATGCATCCTACCAACAGAGTCTGCTGAGGAACCATATGAACTTGCGAGTTCAGCACTCAACGCTTGGAAGACCCTGACAGATGCAGAACCACCAACAGGAGCAGCGAGTCATCGCCAGAAAGAATGGGACCTCCGATTCACAGACAAGGCATGGAAAGGTCTGCTGGATTCCCATAACAATCCATGCGACCGTGCTCGCCTGCTGGCCTCACGAGCACCTCATTCTGGAGACTGGATGCTAGCGTGACTGCCCTAGGCCTGCGCCTCTCAAACGAGGATGTACGACTGGCAGCCGGGTTGAGGCTAGGAACGACGCTCTGCGAGCCACATTTGTGTCACCAATGTCAAGAGAGCGTCGACGCAAAAGGGCTCCATGGACTAATTTGTAGAAGAGGCAGCGGAAAACATCAACGACACAGCATGTTGAACGATGTCATCTGGAGAGCTCTTGGCAGAGCGAAGATTCCAGCGCAAAAGGAACCTCTCAGCTTGCTAAGAGAAGATGGAAAGCGACCGGACGGCGTCACGCTCATTCCTTGGACACGTGGTCGATGTCTGGCATGGGATGTGACAGTGCCCGACACCTACGCCAAGTCACATCTTGCCGACACATCTATCAGAGCTGGCGAAGCAGCCGAACGCGCAGCTAAGACGAAGAGGGCCAAGTATTCCACCATAACCAACACCCACGACTTCGTAGCCCTCTCCTTGGAATCCGGCGGCGCTTGGAGCAGTGAAGGACTGCAGTTCATTTCAGAGTTGGGTAGTCGAACGAGTGCTGCAACCCACGATCCAATGGAGACGTCATTTCTGTTCCAACGTATCTCAGTTGTTCTTCAGCGTGGGAACGCAGCCTGCCTCTTCGGGACATTGCCAACACTCACTTAGCTCATCATGGGCGATAATAGCATAATGTGAAACATATATAATAATAATAATAATAATAATAATAATAATAATAATAATAATAATAATAATAATAATAATAATAATAGTAATAATAACAACACTGGCCTTTGGATACCTCGACGACCTCACCTTGGGCGGAGATCCTAAGGTGGTGAAGCGGATGTTAACTCGATCGAAGAGGGATGTCTGCAACTTGGCCTCGCGCTCAACCGCAAAAAATGCGAACTCATATCTTCCGACGCCCATATCAACGACGTTAGTCAAGGCTTCCTAGGACAGTTCGCCCGAGTCAATGCATCATCGGCCGTGCTCCTAGGGGCTCCGCTCTCCCCGACGGATGCCCTGCTTTCAGCCATCGACACCTGTGTGGCCGACCTCGGAATTGCCCTCGACAGGTTGCAACTAATCGCTAGACAAGACGCTCTACTGATCCTTAGACATTCGATCGGCTCGCCTAAACTCATGCATTTATTGAGATGCACCCCTTGCCACGACCACCCGCGTCTATGGGCTTACGACGATCTGCTGCGAGGAGGGATCGAGCGAATCTTCAACATTTCGATGACCGATGACCAATGGGGTCAAGCTACTCTCCCGATCAGGATGGGAGGACTGGGAATTAGGAGGGCGTCCTCGCTGGCACTTCCCGCCTTTTTGGCTTCAGCCGCGGGCACTCTCCAGATCCAGTCCCTCATCTTAGAATCAGTAGCGGTGAAATCGGACTCAGCATGCGACTCGGCGATGTCCACCTGGCTTCAACTCATCGAAGCTTCTGCCCCGACGACGCCAGGCCATAAACAAGCCCACTTTGACAGACCGCTGTTAAACGCGGTTCTGTCTGCACTAGAAGAAAAGCTACAGGATCCCTACGATCAGGCGAGACTAAGGGCCTTGCAGTCACCGCACGCCTCGGACTGGCTGTACGCTCTTCCGCTCGTTTCTCGCGATCTCAGACTGGAGGACGATACCGTGAGGGTGGCGGTCGGCCTACGATTAGGGGTGGCCATCTGCGAGCCGCACACCTGCGCATGCGGCGCCTTCGTCTCAGCCAGAGGCGCACATGGCCTGTCCTGTTCATTGGGTTTTGGCCGTCAAGCAAGACACTGTAATATCAACGACCTTATCCATCGCAGCCTCAACAGAGCCGGTATTCCAGCGGTCAAGGAACCGTCCGGTCTTTCCAGATTAGATGGAAAGAGACCGGACGGGCAGACCCTGATACCATGGAGTGGGGGGCGGGCCTTACTTTGGGACGCAACTGTGGTGGACACAGTGGCCGCTTCTTATATCCCCGAGACAGCTTCCACAGCTGGAGGAGCGGCGGAGATAGCAGTCACATGGAAACACACAAAATATTCTGATCTAGAGAAGAAATACACTTTTGTTCCAATCGCTATAGAAACCTTCGGTCCCCTCAATAGTGAGGGCCTCGCCTTTCTGTCTGAGACTGGACGCCGATTTTCGACAACTACCGGTGACACCCGAGAGACAAACTTCCTTTTCCAGAACTTGTCGGCATTGATCCAACGTTTCAATGCGGTAGCTTTTCAGGGCACTATGTCAAGATTACAATCCACTGACAAGCGGCGACCCAGATAGCCTGATGACAGATCCGTTGGCAATGCCAATGATGAATAACACTATATGTGACATAATAATAATAATAATAATAATAATAATAATAATAATAATAATAATAATAATAATAATAATAATAATAATAATAACAACAATAATAATAATAATAGTAATAACAACAACAACAACAAGACTTGGTAGAAGGAATGGGCGATGCATGAAGGACAGAGAGACAGATTGATCGTTTCTTTTAAGCAAGTGCCATATGGTGTGGTCTTACTCTTACAATACATTCAAGCGTCAGACCACGTGCATTATATGAATGTAGTTGAATTATAAGTTTTATATAACATGTCATACAAGCCATCCAGCGATGTTACCTGTCAAAAAGTGGGTTAACGCTCTAGTCTATGTCACCGCTTTACTTGGATGTACACAAATAGTGCCTGACAGGCTGACCCAGGTAATGGTATCGACGTTAATTATCTTCTCTATAGTGACACAGCATGCATAGTCCGAAAAGGATCACAATCTCACCTGTACATGTATGTTTTCACATGGGGTCAAGTTAATCAATCCCTGCTCATAATCTATTCGTACCTGACTCCTACTGATTTGTCGTAGAAGCTGGCGAAACGCTGTCGACCCCGTATTGCTTCAACAATCGGATATCGAACTAGGATGGCAAACATCGCCTAGGAATCAAAGTCAATCAATTCATTTTGATGATGTCGCCGGTGATCGATATATTCGATTAAGGCGCTAGAAAAATTATCCTATAGAACACGTGACTGTTCTCACGCAATGCGAAGTAGCACCACTTGACATTTACGAATGAAGCCGATTAAATCTCAACCGACCGAAGTACCTCTCTGAAAACAAAATAGGCGCTACATTATTCATTGCATCTTGGCTTGTATTAGAGCTAAAGTTAGGCATACAGTATGGTAAATTGCATTTTACCAGATGATGCCCATCTTATCTATTTGTTTCTGGTCTAGTTTTTATGACTAATTACGCAATGGAGAAAAACAAATCATTGTACGTTCTACCTGGAACTAATATGGAACGGTTATGAAGCCGACGAACACTTGGTCATTGACCTAGATTATGTCTGTGACTGCATCCATGATTTTTGCAGGAGATACCAGCAGTCGCACTTGGTATTGTTAACGAAATAAGGTCACTCAGTATACAAAATTTGCAATATAAATAACATGTGTTCAAAGGAAGAGTTTTGACTGCAGAGTAGCATAAATTTATATGAAATTTTTATCGATTATACGTTCAAAGCAACCCTGCCGAGTACCCGGATGTCACTTTATTCATTACATAGCCGATCACAGACACTTCCCGCAATGCATCAGAAAAGCCGATCACTGATTGGCTGCCACGTTGCGGCTTCATATCTCTTCCATATTGGTCCCTGGTTCTAAATCAGTCCCAATTGCCAGTGCAGGTCGGATCCAAATTCAAACAATTCCGACCATAAGTCCTGTAGGGTTTGCTGTCACTGTCTTAATTCCACCCTTTACAAACACTACCAGCTCATAAGGGTAATATGGGCGCCATCCTCGTTCTGGGGAGGAGATTATTCCATCTAGAATTTTTATTTGTGACGAAATGAATTCGATTGTGGTAGGTGGTTATTTCAAAGCAGAAAAGGCGGGAGTTCGTTGAGTACTCAAAACACAGAATGACTTAGTGACTGACCAGGGCACCGAAGAGGAAGAACGTCATGAAGACTCGACCAAGCGTCGTATTACATTGAATGTCGCCATAGCCAACCGTTGACATGGTAACGATGACGAAATAGACGCTCTCCCAGTAGGTTAGCTTCTGTGCGTTCTTGAAGTCATCGAACGGATCTCCCGTCAGCTCGAGCTTCAGCAGAGAAACGCATCCAGTCAATCATCAGCTTAACAGCAACGTTATCGGTTATCACAGTCATCATTTAAACCACCACTCTCACTAACCACCACATCCGTCAGTTTCATCATCATAGGCGTCGTCGTCCTCCTCCTCCGCGTCATCGTTGTCATCATCATTAATTATTGTTATAATGATAATAATAATAAAATGAATAATAATAAGAAGAAGAAGAATAATGATAATGATAATAATAATGATAATGATAGTGATAATAATGATAATGATAATGATGATGATAATAATATTAATAATAATAAAAATAATAATAATTATTATTATTTATTATTATTTATTATTATTATAGTAATGATAATAATTTCAGAACAACTAATATTTTGAACTAACATATTGAATTTCGATATGTACCTCAGGTAAAAATAATAATAATTAACATGGTGTCCTACCCGGGATCGAGGACCGGCCAGCCCAAAATCTACATTTTTAACAACTTGAATACCAAATATTATAACGAAGTGATAATGAAATGATAATGAGAGCAATAGCAACAGCAAAAACAACCGTAATAATAATTGAGAGTTTCGTAGAGGCTTACCAAGTGTATGAATCCGGCTGCGGCCAGGCAGACGCTGACGAACCTTGTTATTCCGTGAGCGAACTTTATGCTAGTTCCCGACCTAAGTATGCTCAGGAACTGCAGAATGTCTGGAATGTTCATGAGACCGACTGTCCTCAAGAATCGAAGTCCTGTTCGTCAGACCAGAAGCATATTATTAGGAAGAGAGGTCGCTGCCTTGCAAGTGTAATGCCATGAAAAGCTCACACATAACAAGTTAAAGTAAAACACATGTGTTTTGGGGGACCCTCTTTTATTTACTGGTGGTAATCTTGTAGTTGGCGCAATCGTTCCATTTCCTTGAGAGATTTCTGATCACATATCATTGATGTTTTACCGTTCCTTTGAAGTGATGATATTGATGATTTTTAATTTTTTGGCATTTTTTCTCAATCTTTGACTTATGTCCGTCAAAATTTGATACATTGCATTGCCATGCAAGCCTGAAATGTGTGTAAAATTTCAGCCGTGTAGGTCGACGTGAACATACCTGAAAAGAGTTGAAAGATGCACGCACAACCGCGACAAATTTTAAGCATTAAATAAAAGAGGGTAAAAAGGCGAGTCACTTTTGCGCCGTTGCGTCTAATGCGTGCTGCTAATGTAGTCAGCATGAAGTCATACATTAAACCCCTATAGAAAGTCGCATAGTAAGGCCAAAAGGATTTCACATAGTAAATTCATTACAAAGTCACATAGTAAAGTCAAAGGGAACGTAGGAGATCACGTTGTCTAGTCACTACAGGAATCATTGTGCATTATATGTTTTCTAAATAGAGTCTACGTGACCTTTCCTATGGTCATGCAGTGTTGACCTGTTTAGATAGGTCAGACCAGCTCAAGTTCATGACACTATGGGCTGACCGGATAATTTCTGCAGATTATTTTGAAATTCCTGTCAGAACAAGTTAAGAGACGATTTCGATTGACGACAACAACAATTCTCTCACAATGTCATTTGTTGCGCCAGAGAAGAAACTCCTATACGGTCATCAATATACGGTGTGCCCAAGATGCCGACCTCATAGGGTACTGACAGCTTCACGATGATGATGGTGGCAACGAAGACGACGATTGAAATAACAATTATGCTAATGATGACAATGATTGAAATACTCATTATAATAATGATGACGATGATTATGCTGCTGGCTAAGATGATGACGATGACGATGATGAGGCGAGGACGAAAATGATGACGATGATGAGGTGAGACAAGGGTCGTGACGTGTGCTACCGAGGTATTGTCTGTCGATGGCGATTCCAACGAACGCTGGTGGAACAGTGAGACAATCGACGATCGAATTCCATTCGGTGAAAAAACGCAGCTTATCAGTTGCAGCAGCAAACTGTAACATAGCATCACTGTAACATATAGCATCACTGTAACAAATAGCATCACTGTAACATATAGCATCACTGTAACATTTAGCATCACTGTAACATATAGCATCACTGAAACATATAGCATCACTGTAACATATAGCATCACTGGCAGTTGACATTACGACCACTGACACATTCACAAACGATGTAACACATTCAAAAGACAGTTGCAACTGATGACGATGGTGATGATGCTGCTGCTGCTGATGATGATGATAGTGGTGGCTCTGGTTTTGTGGCGAAGGCAGCGGCAGAGATGAGAGTGATGGGGTTCGTGGAGGCTGCCTGCTTAGATATATTATGATGCTGGATGGTGTTGTTGATGCTAAAGGTGATGATAATGATGATGATAACAATCACTCTGGCGACCAATGTAATGCCTAATAGGCATATATAATGGAATGCAAACTACCACATGTGTTGTTGTGTGTATGCATGGGTTTGTACGTGTGCCTATGTGATGCCTTCTAATTGTCGAATGACACTTCGTCTTACCCGGATCAAAAAGTAGTCAAGGAAGAAGAGATTGAAGGCCAAGTCCAGCTTCTGACTGGGACTCTCTCTCCAGGGCAGACACGTCTCTGCAGTAACGGCGCTAAATCATCAGGAAACATTTCGGCATGCAGAGAGGCAAATTTATATGGTAAGAAAGGAAGGAAGACAGAGGAAGAGAAGGAGAAGTTAGGAAGGAAAGATAACAAAAGGAAAGGACTGATAACGGATTCAATTAGGGAAAGATATAATTTCGAGTTTTCAAACGCCGAGAAACCTGTGTTTGTTTGAATCTTCGTTTATTAAAACAATTCTGGATGGCACACTGCATCCAATTGCAAGGATAAATGAATGTCGTTTGACGGTCAGGCTATACTATTTAATAAATAGCAGTTGGTGAATATAGTCTTGTCGTCCTTTTTAAAAAGAATAGAGTCATGTGGCGGTATTGTGGCCGTTGGTTGCTTTCACTGTTAGGTTGCTTCTAACGTCCGATTTGCTACTCCCAGTCATTTCTTATTCTGCTGGTCCCTGTTTTGGCTCCGATTGTCAAGTTTGTGTCGTCCACAAACGTTACGATCTTGCTTTCTGAGGTGATAAAGCGCATACGTTGAAGTCATTCGTGGGCGGGACTGTGGGCTGGCTCCCTGAACCACGCTCGCAGTTATAATTTATGTATACCATTAAATTCGATTGAATATTCGAGTAATTCAACCGCAAGCTGACTATCGCAACTTAATTTACCCATAGAGTCAATATTGTAGAACAATCTATGTGCCCTACTCAACTGCAATGTCCTAATCGGCCTACTTTTCCAAAGTCGTGAGCTGTTTACGATTTAACACATGGTGACGTGTTTCCGATCCAGGAGGAAGTTGACCAGCCAAAAACTTGGCTACAAACATGGTCTGGTATCTTCATTTGTGCTAGTTTAGCAGTCGGGGTGGACTGAAACATCGCTTCGAAGGCCTTGAAGACACTCTCAGCAAGTAACGTGACGTAGAGAGTCGTCTCAAGTTGTGTTGATACCTGTTGTTATATGGTTACTTTGGTTGCCGTGGTTGAACCTGATGGCAGAAAGCAGACTGGTTCCTTTGAAGACTTCTCATTACTGTTGTCTGAAATGTCGGACATCTTATACAGAACTGCACAACCTTTCTCATGCTCTGTATATACCAACCTCGACAGGACCTGGACTGTGGATATCGGTCAGTAGTTGCAGGCTTTGTTTGTTTGTCTAAGTGACAGTTTTCTGCGCTGTGCATAGGAACGTGCGATTTCATCATTGATCAGCTAATCAGCTTCCTAAGAATAGTGGTGTAGACTAGACAAGGGACGTAACCTGATCATCGCCAACGGTTGGAGGAGGCTGAAATTATCGAAGAGCGTCGCCATCAATGCTCTATTTTTGAGAGACGGTTTCTTGTAGCATTGGTTGTCTGTTCGTTGTGAATGTGAAGGTGGTCTTCTTTTATTAACGATTCTCCTCTTTCCGTTTTCTTCTTAGATATGAGCTCGTTTTGTGTCAGAGCGGATCATTAGAAAGGCTAAAAATGCGCTGTTTCCTCGTCTTTATCTCTCTGTCTGTCTCCAGTCGCTCCCTCTGTCTCTTTCTGTCTTCCCTGTGTCTCTTACGGGGTCTCTCCCTGTGTATCTCTCCCTGTGTGTCATCGTCTGCCTCTCACCCGTTCGCTATCTCTGTCTCTCCCTCTCTCTCTCTCTCTCTCTCTCTCTCTCTCTCTCTCGCTCTCCCTCTCTCTCTCTCCCTATGTCTCTTCCTATATATATCTCTCTGTCTCTCTCCCTGTCTTCCCTGTGTCTCTCCCTGTGTGTCTCTCCTTGTTTCTCTTCGTCTGCCTCTCATCCGTTCGCTACCTCTGTCTCTCCTTGTGTCATCTCTATCTCTCTCCCTATGTCTTTTCCTATATCTCTCCCTCTGTCTCTCTTTCTGTTGCGTCTATCGTTCGGGCTCTCTCTGTGTCTGCGGGTGTCTCTCTCTTGCTCTGTCTCTCTCTTGCTATGTCTCCTTGTCCCCTTCCACTGGACCGAGTCCGTAACGCCTGCATGACTGTCATGACAACGACGACAATGATGAATATGATGACGACGACGACGAAAACGACGACGATGATGGTGATGATAACGAACAACGATAATGATGATAAAAACGACTATGATGACGTCGACGATAATGATGTGAAAGCGACTATGATGACGACGACGGCGATGATGATGACGATGACGACGAAGCAGATCAATACTTGGTTGCGTCGATCAAGTAAATGATGAGCGAAGCAATGCTCAACAGACACGAAACAGACACCTGCGGCAAAAGAACAGGAAACAATGGATGCAACAATACACCTTAAATACGAATCTATACCTGTGTATACGTATACAGCCTACACACCTTTCTATGCATGTCATACATACATAGGTGCATAGGTACGTACGTGAGCATAGCGCACAAATGCACCCATATGTATAATTATAGAACATATGTATCTAAAAAAATCAGACCATCACCAGACAATGGAGACACAATTGTTGGCAGACAGTGCGCCTACTGTGTACTGTTGTGCATTAGGCCCATACATGTATGTAGGTCTATGGCTTGAACAATCTACGGCGTGATTGTTTTATAATTTGTGCTGATAGATAGCAGTTCTGTAGCCCTGTTAACAATGTCTCCCATATATGTGCATCTGGTCCGTTACATAACGTATGTGTAACATAAAAATATTGTTGTATTGTTGAATACATGCTCTCTCTTGCTCTCTCTCTCTCTCTCTCTCTCTCTCTCTCTCTCTCTCTCTCTCTCTCTCTCTCTCTCTCTCTCACCGCGCCATGGACGAGTGACATACTGCAGGTCTTTCTTTGGACGCCGCAGCTGATATATATATATATATAAATATATATATATATTATAGCATGCAATATATATAATACGATATCAATATACGATGTATGTACATATGAAAGTTTGTAAAGATTCGCTCTGCATCATTATCTCTGTCATTCGCCTTGGCTTCAGTCGCTCCATCACATCTGTCTTTGTCCTGTAATTCATTCATGACGTACATACCTTCTCACCTACTCTGTATTGTCGTCATATGCATGCATGCATGCATTGTATGCACGCATTGTGTACATTACGTTGTATGAGTGAGTGGCACTGTATGTATGTGTGCACTGCAGTGCACGTATTGTACGTATGCATGTATGTATGTATGTATGTATGTGTATGTATGTATGTATGTATGTATGTATGTGTATGTATGTGTGTATGCATGCATGTATACATATATGTCATAGTCCAGTTTTTAGAGAGGCAGGTGATTCAGAGTGAGTGTCGTTTAGGTAGATAAGCGGAAGGTGAGTGATCGGATGAATCGAGGTGAGGGTTCTTGAAGAGCTGTGATCGAGTGGAAAGTCTGGCGAGTGATGAATAGAAGAGCAGGTGGTAGAACCAGTAAAATGCCTAATTCAGTAGGCAGATCGTAGTAGGATATGAAGCGGTTGGAGGAATAGTCATATTAAGATGAGAAGTGACCGGGGTCAAGAAAGACGAAGACTAAAGTATATAAGATCTGGTTGGATGGTGAAGAGTTCGCGAAGATATTTGGCCGGAGAGAATTGTAAGAAATTGAAGATTTGCGATAGGACTTTGGCGTGGATTCGCTCTGCCATGGGTTTTTTTTTAAACCAATTAAGTGATATGAGAATATGAGTGCTGTGACGATGTCTGGACGTTCTCCGAACCTTCGACTCGAAGTGCTTACCATAATCTTTCCAGCCCATGTTTGACCAGAGACGAGGCTCTCGCAGTACCACCTGAGGCTCGTGTAGATGTCTGTTAAACGGCCACTGGCAGACGATCTGTCTGGGTCCTTCGTCTTCCGAACACCGGAAAGGAAAGTGATCATCCTCGACGTCAAGATGACTTCGATTCCCACCAGATAGGAGACACTGCTGGACATCACGAAGATGAACCAACTGCGATTAGCCAAACAGTCGTCGTTGTCGTCGTTTCCAGACGCTGTTGTCATGGCTGATGACAGAAACAACGACAGCGATGGCGATGATGATGACGACGTCGATGATGACATAGGAGCAAAAGCTGCGTTCTTGAGTCTAAACGTAAGCCAATTTTATGGAATCAATTGATTTATTGACTCATCGATTGATTGATTTATTTATTTATTGGTTTATTGACTGATCGATCGATTTATTGATTAATTGATTGAGTGATTGATATTCGGCAGAGTGTGCTATCCTAAGTTTTATATTTCGTTCATCGGTTCGTATGTACGTGCGTCGGTCAATGAGGGAGTAAGTCATTCAGCCACTAACTGACCAATCACCAGTCTACAGACGAATACCGCAGAGGCGTAGATTGTGTCCACAGCCTACACCTCATGCAGAGTTGGGCACGAAACCAAAACCTCGAGACCAAGACTGAGAGGTCCAAGACCAAGACCGGGTGGTCCGAGACCAAGACCAAGACCGAAACTCTTTATTTTATAAACAATTCAATTTATTTAGACGCTAAAACGGAATAACAAGCATTAATTTTATTGCTGAAGAATACTAATCTTAATAATGGCCCAGAAAACAGTTTTACCGGCCAGTCTGAACGTTTGCGGGTTCAGCCCTTGGTATCGGTCTGAGAATATCCCACTATAAATTACCTACAGTATGCCTATACGATAGGTAAATGCTTTAAGACTCCTGAACAAGTTCCGTTTGAATGGTGTAGGCCCACTTGTACTCGGAATTGTTGGTTAACAGTGACTACACGTGGCCGACCACATAATCATTAGATTGTTCCAAAACTTTGACATTTGTGAAGGCAAATTTTGAAATGGATGGTTCCGTTGCAAATGCATTTTTTTGCCCATAGAAACAGGTAGGCCTATATATAGATGGTCAGCACTTCATAAATTGATAACAAGCACGAAAGGCCTAAACATCCGGTGTCTCTAATAATCGAAAATAACTGACAAATTACCAAGAACACTAACCTAAGACGGAGACCAATCCCAAGACCGTTCCTTTGAGACCAAGACCAAGACCGACGCAGTCGAGACCAAGACCAAGACCGATGGTCCGAGACCAAGACCAAGACCGATGCATTCGAGACCAAGAGCAAGACCAAGACCGCAGTTTTTCGGTCTCGAGACCAAGACCGCGCTCTCGAGACCACATCCCTGTGTCAAGGCGCAGTATCTGCGAACTTGAACTTGTCTGTCCGTCCGCCCATCTGTTTGTATTTCTGTCTGTCTGTGTGTCTGTCTGTCTGTCTTTCCTCGTCGACGTGTGGCATACAGTTCTATTCACTTATCATCTGGGTGCCTTACATACGTCTGCGTGTATATTTCTCCTTATAATAATCATGAATATATATATATATATATATATATATATATATAATTATGTCAGCGCATATATTTCTGGATATCTGTTCATATATATATATATATAAACATCAAAAGAACATAAGATATTAGAGCATTTTAATCGTAAATTCCAAGTGTCTAAAGCGCTCAAAAGCTACCACATGAGCAGAGCACCAGCTTATTCACGAGCGCTCCCCAGTCTTAGACACTAAAGAGCCCATAATCTAGAATAATGTACTCAAACGACCTTTCCGATTAAGTCGTTAGACGTCGGTCATCAATACCTTCAAAAAGCCGAGCTTTAAGAAATAGGCCTAATTTTATGTAGCACCATCAGTGTGACGAAACAAATATTAGGAACTAAAATGTCTGGTGCCAACGCCACCGCTTTGTGTCCATAACGGATGCTGCAGAGACGACAGCCGAACGGGTGCGCAGCCCAGCAGACAATGAAGAAGCAGACTAATTGTAGGCAGACAATAGACCTGTTTTGTTGTTGTCCATTACGACCGAGTGTAGATGCATGATTTCGCTCAAATCTACGGCGTGATTGCGTTACAACTTGCGCTTATATATATATATATATATAGATATATATATATAAGTAGTTATATTTGTTGCTACCTAGTGCATTTAATCTATATTCACCTATAATCACATCAAATCAACCAATAATTTGGTTATAGTCGCCTCGTACTTAGGTTATAATATTAACCTAACTCATAAACAGGCCAAAAAGACCCTAGCCACATGTGGCTGTGTTGCCTCCAAGCAAGCTAGTATCAAATAAATCTAGCGTTCTAGCGTTGCAAAAGCCATCTACCATGCACAGGGCTTTGATTAGAAGATCCACCTATAGGTCAAATATCACGGGAATTTCCAAAGGTTTCGATGACTCATCAGTTTCGATGATGAGTCATTATTAAACAAAAAAAGAACAAAATATTTTCTTGCGTATATAAAATGAATGAAAATATTTTCTCGTCACAGCTTAAAGAAATGCCACCACAATATAAAGTGAAATACTCGAAGAAAACTGTTATTGAATTTAAAAAATTTGCCAAACAGAGCGGTTTTGGTTGGTTATACATGACTACGACAAGCGGATTTGATTAGTAAAATTGAAGCCCACAGCGTACCCTCAATCTCAACCAATGCTAGTTTGCTTGATGAACCCGTTCCCGACATTGGAATCCCAACACTCGAACCCGTACCAGCCACAACAGTACGAAAAATATTGGTTAAGACTAAATCAGCGATTAATAAATTCTCAAGGTGGATTGAAAATTATATACCTAAAGAACCAAAGAAAATAGTGAATGAGAAGTTAGAAGCACTGAAAGCCAAAGTGAATTCTATATTCGGTAAAATTCCTATGAAAACACGCGAAATAAAAGAGACGGCTACAGCTATCGAGGGCTTCACGAAACAATACACGGTCGAAGGCGCAAGCGGAATTGACGCCACATCTTTTCTCAAAGCAGCTCAACCACAACTGGAAGACCTTTTGTCTAGAAATCGCCAGACTACGGTCAATTTTGTCCTTACCTGCACAATGGAGCGTGCAGATATGAAATCCGGACAAGTAGTTACCAAGGATTTTCCATTTGTCTCTATGACCGAAGTTGTTTTAAACTCTACCGACCCGAGCGAAATATTTAATAATGCGAAAGATAAAACCCTAGAGTCTATGGCAGCCTTCCAGATGCAAGACAGTAACTGGAGACTTAGAGCGGTTCAAAAATTAGACATCAACACAGTGGTTTATAAACCGCTGAAAGGTAGTTCTTACATTCCACTACCGAAATGTTTAGCGAGTGAAAAGGGTATTATTAATATGAAGAACGAAGACGAAGAAAGCTTCAAGTGGTGTGTAACGAGAGCCTTAAATCCGGTTGACGGCAATCCAGAAAGAATTACGAAAGAATTAATCAAGCAGTCTGAAGAACTTGATTGGTCTGACATCGAATTCCCAGTAGCAGCGGATGCTAATGTGATAAGTAAGTTTGACAGAAATAATAAAATTAGTATTAATATCTTCGGTTATGAGAACTATGTTTACCTATTCCCACTATATTTATCAAAGCATGAGAGTAATAGGCGTGTAGATCTATTACTCATTTCTGATGGAGAAAAGAAGCATTATTGTTGGATAAAGAACCTTAACAGATTGATGGCGGTTCATAGAGAAAACTCATACACTTCGATGCACTATTGTAAAAGATGTTTGACTGGATTCAGTAGAATAGATTCGCTACACAAGCACACCGAATACTGTTCCCAAAACGACGCTCTAAAGATAGAACTTCCAGAACCAGGAACTATGTTGAGTTTCAAAAATTATTATAGAAAGACGAGAGTCTCATTTGTCGCGTTTGCCGATTTTGAGTCATTAATAAAACCTATAGACACTTGTCAACCAGATCCCATCATGTCTTACACCAACAAATATCAAAAACACGTCCCTGGTTCCTTTTGCTATTATATGAAATGTTTTGACGATGTTTGTTCCATAATCTATCCGGTTATGACAGCCGTCTATTCGTAAAGAAATTACGAGGTGACGATAACGAAAAAATTAACTGCATCCCTAGCAACGAAGAAAAGTATATCTCATTTAGCAGAGAGGTTGTGGTTGATAAGTTTGTAAATAAAGCAAATAAGGAAGTAGAGGTTAAACGAGAATTACGTTTCATCGATAGTTTTAGATTCATGGCATCGAGTCTCGACGCTTTATCGAGGAACCTGAGCAAAGACCAGTGTAAAAATATAAGCAAGCACTACTCTGGCAATCAGCTCGATCTCTTGCTTAGAAAAGGTTTACACCCTTATGATTTTATTAATTTCATCGATCGATTGAATGAAACAAAACTATCACCAAAGTCAGCATTCTATTCGAGACTTAACGACTCAGACATTAATGACGAAGACTACAACCACGCACAGAAGGTATGGAATGAATTCGGATTTAAAACGTTTAGAAAATACCACGATTTATATAACGTGAGTGATGTTCTCCTGTTCTCTGACGTGTTTGAGAATTTTAGAAATGTGTGTTGTGAGAACTATGGTCTAGATCCCGCTTGGTATTATACTTCTCCTGGTCTTGCTTGGGATGCCGCATTAAAGTTGAATGGAGTAGAGTTGGAGTTGTTGAGCGATTATGATATGATACTAATGGTTAAGCATGGGATAAGAGGCGGCGTTAGCACTATTTCACTTCGTTATGGGCAGGCAAACAATAAGTACATGCCAGCGTTTGACGATAGCAAGACTTCAACATTTACAACATATTTAGACGCAAACAATTTGTACGAATGGGCAATGTCTAAGAATCTATCAACTCATGGGTTCCAGTGGATGGGTAATGATGAGCTAAACGATTGGAGATCTTCACCGTGTACATTAGAGGTGGACTTAGAATGTCAGAGAGATTTGCACGATATTCACAATGACTCTTGCTCCAGAGAGTGTTAAGGTCAAACAATCAGATGTAGCAAAACTTATACCAAACCTGTGTGATAAAGTAAAATATATAGTCAATTATGAAAATTTAATGTTGTATGAACGCCTAGGCTTGAAGATTACCAAAATTCATCGTGGAATTAAATTTGACGAAAGTGCTTGGTTGAAAAAATATATCGATCTAAATACCAACCTAAGGACCAGAGCCACCAACGATTTCGAGAAAGACTTTTTCAAACTAATGGACAATAGTGTCTTTGGTAAGACGTCCGAGAACATAGAGGCTCGGGTAGATATAAGACTGGTTTCTAGCGAGAAGCAAGCCATAAAACTAGCAGCGAGAACGAGTTACGACACTCGAACTATTTTTGCTGCAAACCTAATTGCCATTCACATGAAACGGACGAAGCTATATTATAACAAGCCTATATATCTTGGTATGTGTATTTTAGACTTGAGTAAGACTATAATGTACGATTTTCATTATAATTACATCAAGAAAAAGTATGAAGATAGAGCAAAGTTGCTTTTTAACGATACTGATTCTTTAGCCTATGAAATTAAGACCGAAGACTTCTACGTCGACAAAGCACCCGCCATTAGAAGTAGGTTCGACGCTAGCGACTATCCTAAAGACCACCCCTCTGGTATAGAAACAGGCATCAATAAAAGGGTTATTGGTATGTTCAAAGACGAAGCAGCTGGAAAACAGATCGAAGAGTTTGTAGGTTTAAGATCAAAGTTGTATTCATACAAGATGGCCGGAGTAGATCACAAGAAATGTGAAGGTGTGAAGAAGAATGTCGTCTAGAAATCTATCACTCACTCAGACTACAAAGACTGCTTATTCACCAAGAGAGAACATTCGAGAAAGATGAATGTCATTCGATCGCATCTTCACGATATCTACACAGAGGAAGTTAACAAGGTAGCTCTCTCAGCGGAAGATGACAAACGAGTGATTCAGCAAGATGGCATCCACACTTTAGCATACAGACATTATTCTCTAATATAAAATGAGTGTTAAACAAATCGATGTCGAAGGTGTAACGCTACCTAATATTGCTTTGTCGAATGTGTATCTAATTGAAGCGGCTAGGAAAGTAAACATAAATAATTTCAGAGGAGTTTTTCTAAGTGATGAACTGCCGAAGAAACCAAGAGCGAACGAGTGCGGTATCCTTAATCTGGACGATTCTGATGGCGAAGGAACACATTGGACCTGTTGGATCAAGCGCGCTAATGATAAAATTTATTTCGACAGCTATGGACTACCTCCACCTACGGAATTGATAAAATATCTACAAAGACCGCTGTTTTACAATAGCGAGCGAATACAACCAGACGGTCAAGTGTATTGCGGTCATTTATGTCTGTACGTATTGAAGAAAACGTCCAACGATGGATGTAAATTTTAAGAAGTCATAAACGAATTGCATTAAATAATATATATATATATATATATATAAAATGCCTGTCGATAAATTTGGACGAACTGATACTGGATCAACTCAAAGAATAGATTCTGGAGGTGTTACTCTATCTCAAGTGAGTAATACGTTTCTAAAACGAGATGGAACGAACGATATGGATGGTGATTTAAATATGAATGGTAACATGATAAAAGGTCTACCGACTGACATTCGTCCACCAGTCTTAGCTAGCCAGGCTGCGAGCTTTGGCCAAGTCGAAACCTTAGTCAACCAAGCGGATATCGAATAATACTACCACTGATATCTCGCCGGCGTTACCAGACAGTGAATTATTTATATTCGCCGAAGGGTGGGGATATATTAAATTCTGTAACGTTTCCTTACTCTTTTGACTAAGTGTCGTATTTCCATGGGGAGTTAACAAATCCACAAATTCCGTTGTGGTGCAAACATTTTTGCCGCTGCTTTATCAACCAATCGCTTTCCAGCATTGATAGCAACGGTCTTACCTACGTCTATAGCCTTTTTTCCAATCTCCGTTGCAGCTTCTTTCCCGGCACTTAATGCAGTTGGTGCTACCTGTCTTGCAGCATTCGAGGATAACATTCTTTTGAAAAATCCTGATATCATGTCAAATATTCCAGCGCCTCCTACGACGTATCTTTTAGCAAATCTTCTCTTAGTTATGACAATCATTTTATAATTGCATCATTAAATTTTTATATTCTAACACATTTATCTTATTTTGCCGAAGTAACTCATCGCAGATACCGACTATCTCGTTTCTTAATCTTGTATTTCCCGCTCTGAAGCTAGCCATTCGAAGTGCCAACATTTCCACTAACGCATCAGGGTCTTGTGGGGGCAGAACTACAACCCCCTCACCCGTCGAGAACCTACCTTTCCACATCGAGAGCAATGGCTTAATGATTTTATTATATTTTAGGCCTCTAGACGATTTGGGTTTATTCGGATTATTAGGTACATACAAGGCGCCCGTCGATTCAAGAATATCCCAGTACTCATCCAGATCGTTTTGACTGTATATCGTATCATCTGGATCCTTCATCGTCATTAATTCCCATAGCCCTGGAGTTCCCTTGTAGGTGTTATTACCCACCATTATATCATCCCTTCGATCGTGATTGGCCTGTCTCTGATGTAAAAACGCTCATCTCTAGAGTATATTCCGAAAGTCGTATCCGTCGTCTTTTTATTCGCGCCACATTCTTTTAAATATTTTGTCGCTATCTCACCTAGTACTAAGGTTCTAGTATCTTAAACGGGATCGTCCGCAAACACGTCTATTGAGGGATATTGTGGGAATTGAATCGCTTTCAACGATGTCGATAGCGATGCCGGAGATGCTCGAAGAGCTGTAGAAGTCGCCGCAGTGCTTTCCTCAATCGCGCCTATTTATTTAGATAGTCCAGACTGCGAGTCGATTATGGGTTTGTACGCCTTTAACAATTCCCGCTGAAGAGATATGTCTCCTATTTTCTCTGATAACGAGTCTTGTCTAATATTTTGCTTCATCTTGAGAAATTTCTCAACTATAAAATCACGTTTGGCTGGGTCTTGGATTTTTAGAAACGACATTTTTAAATTTAGAAACCTAATATTTAAACGTAAAAACCTAAAACGTAAATAAACGTTCGTTTTGTATTCAATTCGTTTTGCCTAAGTGTTTCGTCGCTTCGTCTATGTTGATATTGGTTATACTCCTAACCTCTTCCTTCATCTGATTAAATTTCTCGAATTCACTTAGAATAACAGAATATTCCAAGTCTGAGATATTATTATCATCTAGGGCTTTTGAAACAAGGTCGCTGATCGAATTGAGTTTCCCTTCGGCTATAGTCCTGATTTTGGCATGTTTTTCTTGCCGCAGCGATAATATTCGGCGGACTTGGGTAGATATCAGAGATAGTGCTCCAGCAACAGCGGATAAAGATACCACGATGGTAGCGGCAGGTGCAGCTACGACTGAACTTAGAAAAGTTACACCTAATACGCTGAGTCCTGAAGATGTAAGGGTTAACAAACAACCCAACGCTTCGACTACCTTAACACTCTTTTGATATTTTTTTACAGATTACTTCTCTCTTTTCACGCTCTCGTAAGATTTCCTGTTGAATTTCAAATATTTTCTGAAGGCGATAGGTGTCTGCTTTGTTCAATTCCATTTTATAATATTAGAGAATATTTCTTAAAATGGAATTTAAGTTTGCTCGTAATTCACATAACATAACGAGTCTCCTTCGTTTATGGTGACTGTCCCAAGGTCTCTAAAATTCTTAATATCGAGTAAAATTTCTTCCGCGAACCCAGTAACGGTATCGCTTAGCAGGCGACAACCCGCTGCTATAAATTCGGGATGGAGAGAAACTTTACACTATCCTTTCGTCATTCGGACACCTAAGCCTAATGGTAAAACAACCGTCTCTTGTGAATGAATAGTTATCGCTACTTCAGCAAAAAACTGCTACCTTAGACCGCCCATTTGTCTTTGCGGTCTATACTTGACATCCCACAATGCCTTCACACGCATTCCACCTGACGGATCTCGGTAGAGTTCTTACTTCTGGAACAAATTTGGGTTTCGTCCACCCCATTTTATGAATTGGAAATAGACATTTTATATGTATACAATATTTTTTATGGCAACAATCCGAGAAGCGGAATGTTTTTAAATGGCGAATCTGGTCCTAGTATAAGTCCTTCGCCATTTACGAACCCATTACCTCTTTTCAGATACAGACCTTCTCCTACACCGTTTAATCCAGATCCTTGGTATGGCTTCATATATAAGCCCTGACCCTGTTGCACTCTCTTGAAGTTTTTACCTCTTGTATTGAGATATATAGCCCCACCCGTTCCGTTGACTTTATCAATTACTCTAGAATCAGCCGCTGCACCTATTCCAGTTAATGCACCCGTTGCTAAGCTCGGTAATACGCTAGATAGTAGGAATTTGCCAGCAGTTGCAATAAACGGTAATATAGCGCCGATAAAGCCGCCTTCGACTTTAGCGTTATGTATTAATTGCGTTTTGCTCATTTTTAGAGTCACGTCTTTCCCATCCTGATACGCTTTAGCTAGTTTATTGAGTTGTGCTTGGGTAAGAGCTAACACATGCTCTCCGTTTAAATCGCTGTGCTTTAATCCAATACTAACACCTGTTCCCGCTTGTAGCGATCTTTTAATTTTATCTTTTTGTCCTTCTGAAATATTGACTTTGACGTTCGTGTATCGACTCATTTTATATAAAACTATAAAAACTTTTAAGCTTCTCTAATATGAAACCGTATCGATAATTCCTCACCTCGTAGATTAATTAGTTTACGATTCTGATCTGACGTTTCCATTGTCGAAATCGTGGATATGGTGATTGGAAGATAGATCAAATTTCTCGGCGTTTCAATAATCTTGTAACCGGGCCCTACGTTCGGGAAGAAGGAATAGATAATGTTATCTGTAAATCCGTTGCTATAGGAGGCTCCGATGATGTCGCTCGTAACCCTCAGATTGCTAACACTCATTATGTCCACTATATTTTTCGATTCGTTGTATCCCTCGAGAAATCGTCGGTTCGTGAAACCTAGGACTCTTCCGATAGAGTTTCTCACACCAAAATCAACCCCGTATTTTTCCGATATACACAACCGTCTTTAACGTATTGCTGTTAGCTTCTATCTTAATAATATATTCTCCGTTAGCCGCATCATAATGCCCCCTTTCTTTCATTATTCTCTGCACGTATTCGTTAATATCTGTAATTTCATAGCAGCCTTCGGGGATGGTTATAGTTTCCCACGTCGTTTCACCGTTCATATGAGTCATCGTCGAATATGTAAAGTCGTTGTTAGTCGCGTCGATGTTTATGAATGAATAATTTGTTTCCAGATTGACAAGAGCCATTTCATACTTTTTATCTTTGTCAAACTGTATCAGCGGGTTGAACCGCGTTATCATTCTTGAAGTCTTGGCACTTAATATTATGTGAAGCGATGACTTTGGCTCTGAGTTACGAGCAATCCTTTCGGTGTTATCTGCAATCTTTTGTAGAATCGATTCCATTTTTTTAATTAGCAAAAGATATTTTTATAATGGAATGTAGAATTCATCGAAACCACATCGGTACTTACAGTTGTTCTTATTGCTAGTGTGATCTATTACTACAAATCCATGAGGTTGCTTCCACGCTGTTTTGCATAGTTCCTTAAACTCCTGCTTAGGCATGTCTGTACTCACGTGGTCATTGTAGATGTGACCAATATTTTTCAGGTCTTGGGGAAACAAACATATAAAGTTTGCATTCTCTCTAATTGTCTGTCTCGGTAATTTTAAATAATTCTGTGCGAGGTAGAAACAGTCGACGTTGCTGTGCCTCTCTCGGATGTAATAAGTCTCGCATTTATTCTGCTTTTCTAACTGTAAATCGTCGAAAATCATCAAGTTCTTCTTATCACGATTCAATTTTCTCTGATCTGGCACATCTTCTGCTGAATCAAAGAACTTGGAAGAAATATCAGATTTTTTAACCAAGTCTTTAGCCATTTGCTCAACTACAAATGCTGGTGAAAGATTTTGTCTCATGATCTCATCTTTACAATCGAATAATCCAACGATGGATTCTTTAGGTATTTTTCCTTCAAATGCTTTCTTGAGAATTTTATACTCTGGTTGAAAGAGAGACCGTCCAAATATTTGTAAGTTGTCATAATCTAACCATCCGGGTCTTAGAAGTAGGTTCAACAGTAGAGTCGTTTTAACACATCCAGACTTTCCTATGATTAACCCTCTAATACTTCTAGGTAAAAGAGGATTATTGGATCTATTAGATAATATGTCGTTCCACGATAAATTTTTAGTTCCATTTTAAATATATCTAGTTGTATTTAAAATGTATTGTGTAACTGAAACCAAAAATGTACAGACTGTTATAACGAAGAATGGAAGGCCGATGCTTAGAGGCACGTGTGATGTTTGTGGAAAAAACAAAGACTCAATTTGTGAAAGCTGTAGAAGGTGGGGATCTAGTTGGGTCTCTAAATTCAGTAACTAGCGGTATTAAATTACCATGGGCTAAATTTCCAGGTGAGATGCACTTGCCGGGACATCAGTTTACAGGACCAGGAACTAGACTGGATTTGAGATTGAATTCCGATGGAACTCCAAAAGATTGGTCTAAACCCGTTGATTGAGTCGATAACGCTGCATATTATCATGATTTAGCTTACAACCAGCACACTGATACGGCTCCTCGGAATGTAGCCGACAGAGCAATGATTAATGAATTAAATAATATACCTTACGGGAGAGAATAGAGAGGGCTATAGTCAAACCTATATTATCTACTAAAGCTGGTCTCGGGTTAGGTTTAAAAAAGCTTAAAATTACAACTCGATCTGAAATGGACCAATCAATTAGCGAATGAATTGCATAAATTAGTAGTAAGGCATTTTTGAAAAAGAAAGGTGTACGTTAGTGGAATAGATGAGATTTGGGCTGCTGATCTGGTCGATATGCAGGCTTTCGCTAAAGATAACGATGGTGTGAAATATCTATTAACCTTCATATATGTGTTTTCAAAGTACGGTTGGATTGTGCCATTAAATGATAAGAGTGGGAAATCTACGGCTAGTGGCTTCGTGAAAATATTCGAGAGCGGTAGAAGGCCGGGCAAGGTTTGGGTGGATAAAGGTAAAGAATTTTTTAATAAAAATATCCGGGAATTAGTTGAGTTATATTCTACTGAAAACGAGGAAAAATCCTGCGTGGTTGAGAGATGGAACCGGACAATGAGAGACAAAACGTTTAAGTATTTTACAGATAATTCAACTAGAAGATATATCGATGTGTTGGATGATATGGTTGGTAATTATAATGAGACTAGGCATTCGTCCATTAAAATGACGCCCTCTGAAGCTAGTTTGAAAATAAATGAAAAGACTGTATTTACGAAGAGGTCTTAGAGCCCATTTCAATCAGTGATAAAGTTAGAATAACTAAGAAAAAGACTATATTTTAAAAGGGATACACGATGGACGGAAGATATTTTTACTATTACTCAAATTCAATACACAGATCCACCAACTTATAAGATTACTGATTATAATGGAGAGGAAATATAGGGTTCATTTTATGAACAGGAGCTAGAAAAAAGTACTCAAGAGATATTTAGAATGGAAAAGATTATCAGGAAACGTGGGAAGAAATCGCTGGTAAAATGGTTCGGTTACCCTGAATCACATAATTCGTGGGTAGATAATGAAGACTTGGTGATCATGTGATGATGAGTTATATCGAAACTTTAGAAATTCCTACCAGACTTGCGTCATAGTTCCTCCTACGACCTACGTTGTTCCATCTCGTGACGATGAGTCTGCCTGCGTTGGCGTCAAACAAGCGTTCCCATTATTTAGATAACTCGTGACGCCAGCTTCAGTCAGGGATATTTAACGTGACGGAAGTGACCGTGAATCCTGTCACAAATAAGGACGAAGCGTGACAGAGTCTCTTTTCTAAACGTATGAGAACGAGGCGTGACAGATTTCTGTGAAGATGGGTGATGAACTTCAAAATTTCATACAGAGCCTGACGAACGAAAGACCCACGAATATTGGGAGAAAAGAACACGAATCAGTGAAGATTCGAAAGATAAAAGCGAAAGATCGTAAACAGAGACAGCGAATGAGAGAAATTATGGCTGTTCTTCGCGCAACAGCTGACGAACTGGTTTTCCTAAAGAACGAAGCTGCACGGATTCGAACTGAGATTCAGGCGCTTGCTGACGACGCTGACTGAATGAAGTGACTTTTCCTGAAGAATGAAGCTGCGCGGGTTCGAGCTGAGATTCGAATGGCTGCTGATGTCGCTGATCTCTATTATAATATATAGCTGCTTACAACGACTTTGAACGCTCGATCGATGCTTGTCTGCGGAACATTTTATAAATCTCTCAACGGAATTCATTTAGGCATCGCTGTGTTTTTAATTACAACAAGCATAGAGGGCATCTCAACAGAATCATGAAGGCAGACTATACATACACGAAAGCATATGGATGGATGGATGGAGCATAATTCTATTAGAACAGCGAGCCGCTATTGTGTCTAATTATGCGAGAGACTTAATACCGCCGGCAATCCTGGCGTCTCGTTGCATAGCTCAATTGTCTCTCCGCTGCAGCGAGACAGACATAGTTGTTCTTTAATTGGTTCCAGCTGAGATGGATGCATTATGAATATGGTATATTCATGACGACGACAACGATGACGATGATGATAATGACGACGATGATGATTATGATTATAAGTGCTCTTATTATAAAGAACCTACTCACTATAATTATCACTTAGACTAACACTAAAAGCGGAACGATGATCCAACACAGTGGAAATCGGTTGTTCGTACCCATCGCCGTTAAATGGATGACAGCAACAACGAATACTTGCAGAGAAATATGAAATAGACATAGACAGACATAGACAGACATAGACAAATAGATAGACACAGACAGACATAGACAGACATAGACAGACATAGACAGACATAGACAGACATAGACAGACATAGACAGACATAGACAGACATAGACGGACGAACTGATAATATTCTTTTTGCTTGGGGTTAATATAGCGTCTTCGTTGCATGGATAAATGTGTCGATTGTCTGGCTTTTGCAACACTAGATGGTTAGTTTATTTGATACGAGCTTGCCCCAAAGCAACACATCCATATGTGGCTAGGTTTTTTTGTCTGTTTTTGAGTTAGGTTAATATTATAACCTAAGTACGAGACGACTATAACCAAATTATTAGTTGATTTGATGTGATTATAGGTGTATAGGTATAGATTAAATGCACTAGGTAGCAACAAATATAACTACTTTTATATCTATATATAAATATATAGATCAACGGTTGCACAAACAAAGCCTCGCCCTGAATACACCGTTCTTCAGAAGTCCTTTAACGTGTCATCAGAATATTAGATCTCATATACTGATACAGAAGTCTTTCACATAAATCCTATAGGGCCTGCATACATGTAGGACTGCATAAAATATATATATATATATATAGACCGAATAAAACACATATAGAACTACAACTCAAAATTAGTATGGAACTGGTATTATATATATATATGTATATATATATATATATATGAATATATTTATAGCGCGTGTGCATGCATATAGGCTACATACTATTTATTCTGAATTTTCTGATATTTGATACTGCCCTGCTTCCAAACTTTTTGCTCAAAAGTGCAGACGCCTCAACGGCAGAACTGCAGTTGTACTGCAGAGCAATTGTGTGCGAAGGACTTATTCAAGGTCTCTGCACAGTGACTGACGCCTCGGACGAGGGTCGAACCCATTCACTCAGCGCACACTGAGTGTTACGGACAGACTGCTCTAACCGTACTGTAACAGAAATACCTATAATATTAATATATAGATATATAATATATATACACAATGTTTCCCATATATGTAGAATATATATATATATATATAACGCATGCATCGATTATATATGTATATATATATATACATATATATAATCGATGCATGCGTTAATATTGTCTCTCTGCAGGTGCTCGCTGTGCCTCCTGTGCAGTAAAGATAAATCCCATAAAAATTTTTATCAAATGTTGTCATGACAACATATGGATAGATGGGGAGATTGATGGGTCACCCACCACCCCATCCATCCATCCATCTATCCATCCATCCATCCATCCATCCATCCATCCATCCATCCATCCATCCATCCATCCATAATTCTTAATTTAATGTTTTAGCGACTTCGTCAAGAATCTGAGCAGGCGATGTAAGACCGCTTGTGGATCAGTTGGTTAATATTTTGTGCTTGCAATGCTTTAGAACAGCGCCTAAAACAATTGCGCTTGATAATCAGCTCAGGTGTGTACGTGCGCTATACATGTATAGTATACGACTATGCATGTATGTCAAAAGACAGAGACTGATCATTTAGCGTATCTCACACGCTACCTAACTTGTCAACAACTCCATTCCAGAGGCGTCTAGGTAGGGGGTCAGAAGGCAAATGCCTCCCATTTCAGGTAGGTGAGGACATTTTTGCGTCTGAGACTTGGAACCGGGGGGGGGGGTTGCCTCCATCACTCAGGGGGGTTAAGAGGGATTGACGCCCCTGCTCCATTCTAACAATGTTGCATAAAATTATGGGCATATCTAAGGTTTAGTTAGCAGACATACTAACATTTATGACATGTATTTAATTACGCGTGGACTGCGCATGATTGTGGCAAAGGAACGCATCTATACATGCAGAGAGAATACTTGCAATGAGATTCCGTGACGATAGATCATATTACATGTTTTAATGTGCTCATTTTCAGCATTTCTATAGCGCTTCATCAGATCCTACATTTAAATCGTTTTAGGCCTATTTGTACAGGTCAAAACGTGTAGACGTTCCTGGTACGTGTAGACCTGAAATGTTCTTTGTAATGTAGCTCATTTATGTATATTTTATTCCGGAATTGGGGATCATGTATCAACTCATGTAGCGCGTATATCAATAAATGCAATGGCCTAAGCATGTCAAATACGAAGTAAGCAAATACGCTCCTGTCAAGCACGTAGCCTATATGAAGCTGGTAATCACAAGTGTATCTTCATTTCAACGGGTTACTACAGTTAAACAGTCACTGCAGTCGATATAGCTCTAATTATCAAAAGTATTGAAAATGACTTTCTGCAGGTAGATTCGTTTATTAATTTGAATTCAGCTCCGTACGAGCCATATCCACCGTACAGCTAAAGTTAATAGAAAATGTCCGCCATTTAGGACACCATCTTGAATTTTGGAATGAACTCCAGGAGGATTTTTCAGAAGTTTTAGTATATTAACGTACTCGTATTTCTAGAGCTATCCTGGAAAATTCAGATTTGCACGAGCCATATCCACCATACAGCAAATTTCACTAGAAAATGACCGCCATTTTTGACGCCATATTGGATTTTGGAATAGACATAAAACTATAGAAATGCAGCATCAGTAGGATTTGCCATGAGTTTTAGAATGTTGATGTACTCGAATTTCTTGAGCTATCCTGAAAAAATTCAGCTTGTTATCAAACATTTCAACCTTTTAGATAATGCTCTTGGAAAATATATCCAATAAGCTAAATCTTATCCGTTTTGCGCATGATTGTTTATTTTATCTATATTATTGGCAGTCCTAATCCGCGGCAACCTTTCATCCTAATTTAGGCCTCCAGAGTAATATACTGTCGTCTTGTGCCTACTAATATATATATATAATATATTATTGAAGTTTTTGGATTACGAAATAAAAACAACAAAATTAAATGAAAGTGGATGCGCGTGGAAATCGGTACGTCCGTCAGTCATCTGCAGTAGCCACCTGTCATTTATCTAGGAGACGCACATAGTCTCAACCATTGGCTCCGCCATCAGCGCCTGCGCCAGCTTCTATGCCCCGCTCTCACTACTCCAGATCCGAGGAGGGCGTTGCTACGCCAGCCTCATTGGTTTCTCGACTACTTGTAGTTGTAGTCTTGTCAGGGCCGTACCGAGCTATAATTGGGCCCTGTGCTTATAGCATCAATCTGGCGCTCCCATATTTTGAAAATAATATATTTTACGGATTAATAAGTTATTCTATCGTGAAATTTGCGCCCTTTGCACATTTGCGCCCTGGGTCACGGCCCCGCTGGCCCCTCCCTCGGTACGGCCCTGAGTCTCGTATAAGTACAAACATAAATTACGCATGACATGCACTGTATACATAGGTAAGACCGTAAGCGTATCTTTATCTCACAGGTCGTTCAAGACATGGTGCATAATGTTGTCAAGGCATACAGTTGTGAGCCGCGATTCTTCGATTTTGTCGTCTCTTGAGTGTGTACCCAGTGACTACGGCGACGACGACGCTTTGATTGCATCAATAGTTAGAAAGATTAAGAATATATAAATGCATGCATGTATGTACATATAAGTATATAGGTGTATACCTGTATATAATAATATATACGATCAGTTCACATACGCTTTCATGGCATCTCTGTCATATACGTCGATGCGTACGAACATACATCAATAGATAATTGCGTGCATAAGTGCACAGGTATATATACATACATGGCATTAGGCCTATACATGCAGGCATAACTACTTAAGTAGGGCCTACATGCGTGCACGCATGCGTGAATACCTAGGTGATGTTGATAATACATGTAGTTATTAATGCCCTGCGTTGGTCTTCTCTTATTGTATCTGCGTAAGTTTTGTGTCGCTCTCAGATGGGACAGATCTCTGGTACCTTTTTATGCCATCGGAAAGCTCAAAACCATGGTTTTTCTTCCACTGGGCCTACCATTCATTACATAACCAAAACCACTACCATTGCTAAAATTGTTACTGGTATGTCTCTCCCATCCTGGTGGGGTCTTACTCTAGACTCTGATAAAGAGCGTTTGGATAGAATCTTAGGAAAAGCTAAACGCCTAGTTTATTTAGAACAATCCTTCCCAACAGTCTCTTAACTTGCAAACATTGCAGACGCCAATCTCATTTTCTACAGTTTACACAACACCAATTCCTACCTCCAATCCGTCCCCACTCCAATCACCAATTATGACATAGAGCACGCAACCATATCCTCCCACCCAAAGACGACTCTCAATTTATCCCCAGATCATTATATTTAAACACATTTACTAGTCTGTTAGTAATTCTAGCTAGGCCTACTTTTATTGTTCAATGTCACTCGTGTAAGCATTTTTGCGTTATTGTCATATTGTGTTATTATAATATAAATAAATGAATATTCTCATCATCGGACTTCTTGAGCTAAAAATAGCTCAAACAAATGTAATGTCGTTTACCGGCAATTTGATTATACGCTATTATAATAATTAATTTTTCTATTATGGACGTCATCGTCGTCTGTCTAACCAGAGCGTCGGTAGGTGTCGACTGTGTTGCCATTGATTACATACGTGTAAAAGAAAATCGAGTAGATCTGCCCTTATGTTTGCTTAATATGATACGTGTCTTCATTTTTAATTGTATTAATTTCAGTTCTTTCATATTTCAAAGCAATTCTTCCGTATATGAGCGAATTGAAAAAGTTATTCACCGCCGCAGTTAGATTTTCCACATTGAGCAAACCTTTTTTTCAGCACGCAAAGAAAGATCTTAGGTATGGACTGGTCTTCAGCTGTTTGATAGAGTGCTCAAAGGGACCAAGGCTAGAAGTTAAATGAAAAGCTCCGATCAGTCAAAAAACACAAGTTTCTACAAAGCAGAAGCTGTCCAAGACGCGGGCCTCATGCGACTCGTAGGTGGATTTTAATTAAGTGACCCGCTTGGGCTTGCAGAATTAACAATTTTTTAAAGATGAAGATTAGTGAAGCAAAGTCATTGACCTATTTTCATGGCTATCCGTTCGCAACTTAGCTCATTATATGACAATGTGAACACATGTCATACATACATGCGACAATTCATTATGATTATTACATATTAAAATTGTTAGTACAGTTAATAGTTTCAAGAAATTGGCGATATGCCTTTGAGTTTATTGATGCGGCCCGTGACTGCAAGAATAATTTGTTCGGTGGCTCTCGGTGTCATAAAGGTTGGACAGCACTGCCATAAAATTAGTGACAAGGAATTTATATGGAACATTTGCAAAGTGAACTATGTCATACAGAGCAAGAGAGATGAGAAGCATCATCCCAAGACGACTTCTGGCCTTTCCATTGCTTCTAGGTCACCAGCGCAGCACAGTTAATAACAGATTAGACCTATTTGCATTGGCAAAGAAGTTGGGACATGAATTATCACAGATCTCGGTACGTCTAAAGATTTACTGCTAGCCTATAGCGTGTCGACATGGTTCCCGTGTCATCTTTATTGGATACTGAAAAACCTCTTCAAAATTAGATTTAAGATTGTGCACGATGTAGAAAAATGTCAATGGAAATTTTGCCGCATATTAAATAAGATGTTTTACTTTACGCATTAAACTGTTTATTGCTTAAACAATAATAATTCGTCGATTTTCTTCATCGAACTCGCAATTTGTTTTTACGCTTTTGTCGCTAGGTAGCCAACCTCCACGGACGCAATGCTTGGGTACACGACACGTATAGGGAATCTCCAGTCCTGTGCACCTTGGTCCTTGGACGCCATACAAGGGTCCGCATCTCACGAAATCAGCCCCTTGGACTGGTTTTAAATCTACTTCTGTTCAGAAAATGCTTGAAAAATTTATTCATCGATCCTACTTTCACCGTTTTAGGGTCACGACTGACTCTTGAAGAGGCGCAATATAAATCTGATATGACGATATAGTTAAAGATTACAATTTGCCCCAATTTCATTCCGACTATACGTCTAGGGCCCCTATAGGTCAAATGACTTCGCTGTCGCCCATCTGCAGCTGTCAAAACTCCTCCACTGCTCGCATTTTGACAGTGTCAGTCCAAAGCCTGGATTATGCCCTGTGCGTTACTATGGTGACGCTATAGAAGTCTTTAAAGTCATAAAGAAGGAGGGCGACACCAACGGTCTTTGCAATCACACAGTGTAGTTATTTTGAAAAACTACTACTGCTTATAGAATTTTATCGACGTGGTTCGTTCTGTACAAAGTGTTGTAAAGTTACAAGCTTATTATTAAGAAACAGATATACTCTACCTCTGATGAGCTCTCTTTGTTGTGTAATCCTTTCTAAGAAGCAGCAATTTGTTGTAACATAAGCTATGTGCTACGATTGGAATGAACAGCGGACACAATCTAATTACTTTACTAGTAATTACGGATTAGCTAATTAGCAAAACAGTCAAAGGATTACTGCAAAGGTCTTGGACGGTAATGGTGACTGTATTTTTCACAAGATGCATTTTTCAACCGAAGTAATATATTGGTCTCTGTCTGCCTCTGTCTTTGTCTGCGTCTTTGTCTCTCTATCTCTTGTTTTCGAAGAACAGAGGTAGCGATACTCTGATCGCAATTAGGCGGGTAACGTCCGTCGCTAATAACAGCCGCGCCGCTGTGCACACACACTTCCATCTGACCATCCATCCTTCCAGGCTTCCACCCGTCCTGTAACACAGGCATACATGTGTCTATCTATGCTGCTGTCCATTCATCCATACGTCCTCTGTTAGGACGTCTGCTGCTTTCCGTTAAGACGAATCATTTGATCCGCAAAGCGTCTTCTCTATTTTAATGTTGTTTGTAGATCTTTCATCTGTG
>OY365810.1:30626064-30722314 GCA_959347315.1 Bimastos eiseni | reverse complement strand
GAAAAGTTGGACAGATTTTCATATAATCGTGATTCTAGACTCAGAAAATCGCAGTATGTGGAGTAAGGGCCATTCCACCCAGTGGAACGCAGCATCAGCAAGTCGTTCTCTCTTCGCTGAGCCTCCGTTTGTGGTGCTCTGCAACTGAATTTTCTCCTTATAGTATGTGAACTGGAAACTTCTTTGTGTGGTCGGCCGAGGAGAGACCTCCTGAGTTCATTAGTAGTTTAGCCTTATTGGACCATTTCAAGGTCGACGTACATGTAGGCCAGCAGCCGCTATCTATTTACCAATGGTCTGACGATCTATACCAGCCGTTTCTCGCTCTTTAACATTTAAATCCTTAATTTACGAAAATGTAGCTTTGAACCCGTACAACGACCATCACCGAAAACGGTATCTCTGAAAGATTGTTCAGGCTGTCTACCAATCAAGAACCAAGTCACCTATAATACAGTTTAAATATTGGTAATACGTCCCTATAGTTTGTGATTGTGTAGCATATATTCTGTTATTCCATGCATACGTTCGGTGTGATCACCGCAAGAAATGAGCCATGCATGTACGGAATTCTAGGCCAGGACGAAAGTAGCCTACGTCCTCTTCTTGGACTCTGACGGAAACACTGAATGTTCTACCGTCAAACTCTTCGGGGTAATTGTTTTGATAATGGTCTATTCATGTTATGAATTTGACATCTGTTAAAAACGACTTTGTTGTCGTTCACAGAGGTATCCTATCAAAAGGGCGACTTCTAAAAGGCGACTTCGAAAGGGCGACAATCAGAAGGGCTGGTTAAAAGGGCGCGCAGACAAAAGAGCGACAATCGAAAAGGCGACAATCGAACAAATTAATAAACCAACACCAATCTTTATAGATGAAAATGAATATTAGCACATACGAATAGCTTTATCCGCCACGTGATTGTGTTGAGTAGACTGTTTTGTTATAATATCATCTTTTGTACGATAGCATGAAGTATTTTTACTTGTACGATATTCGGTGCACTTCGAATCCATATCTTCTTTCCCGTTATTGTTTTTTTCTAGTCTGAAAGTACAGCCATCAACCAGTAATTATAAGAAGTCTCACCCTTTGCTGTTTTTTTATGAAATCCAGTGGTATTCTGAACGGTGTCACCGATTTCTAATCACTATTACAAGACCTAACACGTCCAAGTCACAAATCAAACTATAGCAGTTTAAGTCTAAACGGGCATTTAGCCTGTTTACAAAAAATGTAAATCCCCTAAGCCCACATGACTTATTTTCGTATGTGCTAATATTCATTTTCCTTTGATCGTCACCATTTTCAATTGACCGATGTAGTTTACATGTTTGTTTTTACCCATTGTCGCCTTTTCGATTGTCGCCCTTCCAAAGTCGCCCTTTTGATAGTCGCCCTTTCGAACTCGCCTGTTGATAGTAAACCGTTCATACGACGTACGGTCTGTCCTTCTGTAGATTTTGTCTCTTTTTTCATTTCATTAAGATTTTTTGCTACAGTGATTGGTGAAAAACTGAAAAGAATATTGATACGCAAAATAAAGGAATTAACATAACGGAAAACAAGACTTGATAAGATATGCTAGGGCCTATATATACAGCAACAGCATTGAGGAGCTGAACGCTGAATGCTATATATATATATATATATATAAATTATGTTGGTTAGTGTATTTTGTTTGTCATGCCAGACTATATATATGGGGTTCAAATCCCCATAATTCAGAAAGACGTTTCGTGATGTGCGCTCCTCCTGCGCAGCCGGAAAATCAACTTAAAAATGAGTACAACGACCATACACGGCCGAGGGGAGACGGACGGGTCAGCAAGAGAGAAGGCTGGCCGTGTGCCCTCGCAGCCCATCTTCGGGGAATCAAGACTATCAAGGTATGTTGGGGTGACGAGCAAGCGTCTGAGGAACGATCGCCGAGCGGGAAGGGTAATGCCACCAGCTATTTGTCTAAATGCATTTTGAATTTCCACTGTAATGGCCGCAACCCATCGCGTCCACAGGTGGCGGATAGTGGAACGCCCTTCAGTATGAAGTGTACAGTCATCTTTTAAAAACGCTCAATTATTTCATTGCTGATAGGACTGGTATAAGATTTCAATAAATTTAATTGCAATAATAATTTCTTCATTCATAGCGTTCAGCAACTCAGTCCTGTTGCTGACTGTTGCAACGGTGCAGTGACAAGATAACGATAGCTACAAGCGCATCTTGACATCTTGGGATGGACCGTGGAGCAGAACTGTACTACAACCAAGCACGTCCACATATGGAGGATCGTGGAACGCCCTTCAGTATGAAGGGTAGCTGCGAAGTAAGCGGAGTTGCCTCTGACGAATAAGCAGTCGAGCACCAATAGCGGCAACTCCACCAGGGTGCAGTGTGGTGGTGAGTGGCGACACGACCTTTTTGAATAAATGCATATAATTGGCTCTACCCAATGACGGAGTTGTGGCATGGCGATATCAGGTCTTCATCACAATATAGATGTGGCACTTAGGACCTAATGTTAACGAGAGACATTTCGAGGACTCACTACAATACGTCGCTGTGCGTGAGATCAGGGATCATTACTAGAATGCAGAAATCCGTGGCTCCAAGGTTGAGCAAAACGAGGCCTCACGACATCTGTTGAACGCGGGATGGGGGGTACTCTGAGGCCTTCGTCCGACGAGCACTCCGTATATCCTGCCACATCAGCTGAGTGCAGTGCGGGGGCGTCCAGCTGTAAGGCACATGTTTCATGCGCTAATGGTTTCGCTGTATCCGGGGCGACTGTGTAAACAAGCGACGGTCAGCTAAGCATTGGGTAAACAGGCGACGGTCAGCTGGGCACTCCTGAAAACCAGACGCTTGTTTATGTGCGCCTGTACTTGACCACTCTTCAGCGATCCGTGCTGTGATTGGCTGACGGCGCCGACTGACATGCGCAGTAGACATCCGGGCTCTCAAGGAGATGCCGCCCATATGCAGCAACGTCTGTCACTATCTCGTACAGTTGCCTGTCCAGCTTCTCCAACCGTTTTTTCCGTCCTAGGCCGATCAAAACACTTATGTAGCGCTGCTATTACAAGTCGTCAATTGATTTGCTTTAAATGAAACCAGTCCACCTGGGCGTCGACTGGACTGCTCCCGTAGAAACCAATCTGTCTGTTTTAATATAAGACTGTTCCAAATACTTTCTCCTATAAATTTTTATAATTATAATCTCTTTCGCTAACAATGCAAAGCATTTCATCCATCACGGGCGATTCGAGGGCGCGTTCGACTATGACCCTATTTTATCAAGACCGGGTAAGCTGTTTGGGGCTAGGCCTGCCGTACAACTCAATCTGATAATCCCCCCTTTCAAAAATCAGCAACACCGAGTCAGGAAAATCTGATACAGAAGGAAGTTAAGAGAAATTGTGATAACTTGAAAGGAACGAGAACATAAATATCGGAAATCTAGGGAGGAAGAGAGCGAGTGTATGTAAGGTAATGGAGGAAAAGAAGGAGGTGAGGTAATGGAGGAAAAGGAGAAGGCGAGGTACTAGAGGAAAAGGAGGAGGTCAGGCACTGGAGGAAAAGGAAGAGGTGAGGTAGTGGAGAAAAAGGAGGAGGAAAGGTAATGGAGGAAAAGGAGGAGGTGGGGTAATGGTTGAAAACAAGGAGGTGAGGTGAGGAAACGAGGAGGTGAGGTAATGGAGGAAAGAGAGGAGGTGAGGTACTGGAGGAAAGGCAGGAGGTGAGATAATGGAGGAAATGGAGGAGGTGAAGTAGGAGGAGTTGAGATAATAGAGAAAAAGGAGAAGGTGAGGTAATGGACGAAAACTAAAAGGTGAGGTAATGGAGGAAAGGGAGGTGGTGAGGTACTGGAGGAAAGAGAGGAGGTGATGTAATGGAGGAAAAGGAGGAGGTGTAGGTAATGGAGGAAAAGGAGCAGGTGAAGAAATGGAGGAAAAGGAGGAGGTGAGGTAATGGAGGAAAAGCAGAAGGTGAGGTAATGGAGGAAAGGAAGGAGGTGAGGTACTGGAGAAAAGACAGGAGGTGAGGTAATGGAGGCAATGGAGGAGGTGAAGTAGGAGGAGGTGAGGTAATGGAGGAAAAGGATGAGGTGAGGTAATGAAGGAAAGGGAGGTGAGGTACTGGAGGAAAGAGAGGAGGTGAAGTAATGGAGGAAAAGGAGGAGGCGAGGTTGTGGAGGAAAAGGAGGGAGTGAGGTAATGGAGAAAAGGGAGGAGGTGAGGTACTGGAGGAAAAGCAGGTGAGGTAATGGAGGAAAAGGAGGAGGTGAGGTAATGGAGGAAAAGGAGGAGGTGAAGTAATGGAGGAAAAGGAGGTGAGGTTTTGGAGGAAAAGGAGATGAGACAATGGAGGAAAAGGAGAAGGTGAGGCAGTGGAGGAAAGAAAGAAGATGAGGTAATGGAGGGAAAGGAGGAAGTGAGGTACTGGAGGAAACGGAGGAGGTGAGGTAATGGAGGAAAAGGAGGTGAAGTTATGGAGGAAAGGAGGAGGTGAGGTGAGGTATTGGAGGAAAAGCAGGTGAGGTAATGGAGGAGAGAAGGTGAGGTACTGGAGGAAAGGGAGGAGGTGAAGTAGTGGAGGAAAGGGAGGAGATGAGATAATGGAGGAAAAGAAGAAGGTGAGGCAGTGGAGGAAAGGGAGGAGATGAGATAATGGAGGGAAAGGAGGAGGTGAGGCAATGAAGAAAAAGGAGGTGAGGTATTGGAGGAAAGGGAGAAGGTGAGGTAATGGAGGAAAGGGAGGTGAGGTTTTGGAGGAAAAGGAGGAGGTGAGGTAATGGAGGAAAAGGAGGTGAGGTAATGGAGGAAAAGGAGGTGAGGTAATGGAGGAAAAGGAGGTGAGGTAATGGAGGAAAAGGAGGTGAGGTAATGGAGGAAAAGAAGGAGGTGAGGTTATGGAGGAAAGAGAGGTGAGGTCTTTTTCTCCCTTCTCTCCTTTTACTTCCTTCCCTCTCTTCCTGCCTTCCTCCTTTTGCCCTGTTCCTCCATTCCCTCTTTTTACTCTCCTCCTCCCTTCCCTCCTTTTGCCCTCTTCCTCCCGTCCCTCTCTTCCTCCCTTCCCTCCTTTTGCCCTCTTCCTCCCGTCCCTCTCTTTACTCTCTTCCTCCCTTCCCTCCTTTTGCCCTCTTCCTTCCTTGTCCCATTTCAGTTCTTGTTACTTTCAAGTTATCAAAATTTCTGCCAACTTCATTCTTATTCTCATTAATAAATATTGATACTTCTACTTCCCATTTACGTTAACGAATACTTCGCGTGTAAGGCTACTAGACAGGCAGGTTACCGTACGGCAACGGTGAAGGGGACAAACTGCTGCTTTGACACCTATAAAAAATTTAGTAGTACAAAATTTTGGTTTCATAGAAGTATTTTTTAAAACTATTTTCAAAATAATTTTAAGACTATTTTTTTAAAAGTTCTTGCCGATCACTGACAGATGAGGCCTACTTGCTGGCCCAACCCCTTTCAGACTGTTGGATTAATTTTATTTTAAACTCTCTTATTTAGAATTTATCCAATTATCTGTATAAGCAGAATTTCCAGTTGTAAATGGTCATTGCTCAACTGAGAGGAAACTAGACAGAGTTCACAAGGGCTTCCTCCACCTCTGAATAGACCTACGAGGAGGGCCGGATTAGATTCCTTGAACCGTAATATTGTTCGCATATTGTAAGAATCTTATGGAAAATATTAGTCGTCCTTAAGCCAAAGTATTATAAAAAATGAAATATAACTTCAATTATCTGTTATATTTAGACTGTAGCCAGATAAATTTAAAATTTGTATTCTCGTCCGTGCAATTCGTTTGTCTCCTCACAACAAAGATCCACATCTGATGCTGGCTTAGGACCCCATTGAGGCTTAATCCGGCTCTGCCTATGACATCTTCCAGCTGTTGTTTAACAATGAGACTGGTCGGATATTACCATAAGCAGTCTAAATAGGGCCATAGCAACCAGGAATTTGGTCCCCTCCGAACATATGTCTGGGGCCCCTTACAATACAGAAACTGAGGGTTACAATACAGAAACGGACGCCTCTGAGTCTAAAAAACCCTGAATGCATAATGAGAAATTAATGAGCCTCTTCACTGTAAGACACTGCCCCAAGTTAATGTCAATTTGCACAGAAATGGTCATTGCAACTTGTCATTGTTTGCCGCACAAGTTGATAAAAACATGAAAAATTTCCTGGGCACACAATAGAGCAAACAAAGGAATCCCATTAAGGGCAACTGTTAAAAAGGGATGAAGGAAGGAAGGAAGGAATGGTCGCCCCATTGGAGATAACGGAAAAATACGATATTTCCCATGGCACACCTAAATTTTATAGTCATTTTAGTCAGGATCGGAGACTTAGGGGTGGAGGGGGGTAGGAAGGGCCAGTCTCCTCCAAAATATCAGGTGGTGGAGGAGACAGAGCTGCTCATATACCCAAAATTTCATAAATATTTAAGAAATATTTTAAATTCTGTTTTGCATTGGATCTTGGGCAGTGTCTGAGCACCCATTCTCTGTAGCATAGTTAGTCTTACACAACCAAAGTATAGTAGTCTATGTTTTGAAGCCTCCATTGCTGTTCAGAAAGCTACATATGATGGGCAGGATATGACGTAGGATAATGATGAACATGGACAATGGAAAAATCCAAAACCGAGGTAATTTTTGAGGACATCCTTTATGGACGACCCCATACGGAATATAAGCACTGTGAAGACAAGTCGGCCACCTGACACCAAGCGTGTCACAATACCCAAAAATGTCTGGTAAAAACCGGTTTCCACAAAAGAACGAACGGCTAAGATTCTTGAATTTGGACCATATAAAAACATGAAATATATTTACAGCATAGAAAAATAGCTTTGCACTTATGTCCGAAACAGCAAAGTGCACGGAACGTCCCATTAAATACATCCTGAGCACACGCATCAAATGTAGTGCTCACTCATTCTGTCCGTGTTCTACTGGGTTTTACAAAACGATTGTCAAAGACACAGAAAAGGCAACAGAGCGAAAACGGGGAATGACAGATTCGGGACAATGCAATCGAATCAACAATCAAACTAAGTCTGTAAAACAAAACAAGATGATCATAAAGTAACCAAGTCAAACTGAACAAATCCTTCATATTATAAAAGTGAAGCAAAGAAGAGAAGAACTGATTTCTGCTATCTATGTCACTACCCAGCACAGCAAGTCACAATACCCTGTTCTCTGTGCATCACAGGACTTGCAGCTACTAACCTCTTAAATCTGACCGACAAGAAATTCCTGTTAAGTTACAGGGAAAATCGTGTACAAAAGAACTTCCCACAAAGAATAAAACCAACTTTCAAGGAAGTCACAAAAAACTCTGAAGAACAAAGAGAACAGATTCAGAGATCACAAACACTACCTGCAAACACACACAGTCTCATAACCAAATCCGGTGTCCGACATTTTATTTTCGTAAACCGTTGTTTGTGAAACAATTCTTCGTAAAGCACAATTGACCAGAACACAATTCTTCGTCACCGTATATGGTGAATATGACGGATGTTAAAAACACCTAATATTTGCAATATATGCATCGCGAGAGTCATTTAGGGTTAGTGTCGTTTTTAGACATATGCGAAGAACTTTCGGCCGGAAGAATTATTATATAGGAAGAAATGCTTTACAAAGAATTGCTTACGAATAACTGCTTTATGAAGAACTGTTTAAAAAAAAAGTTACCTATAACCACCAAATCCAACACACATACACTGACCCACAAAGAACGTTATACAGAACATAAATTCAGAGTTGCCATTCAAGCAGACTACCAATCAATACCTTGTATATGCTGCGATAGTATGCATAAATATAACACAGATAAAAATATTATATACACTATATTCCTTGCTTTTTGGCTATAATTACGTTTAACTGTTGTATTATGACAACAAATGCTGACAATTACTATTAGCTACTTGATTATATTTACAACATTATGCATTGTTTATCGATCAGTGCATCGAATGCATCATAACATAGCTTACGACAGATTCCATGCACAGCATGAACCTAGAAGGGAAGATACTGTGCTGTCAATCTCTGCCTGAACTCGGGGTCGTACAGAGCTATAATTGCGCCCTGTGCCTAGCTAATTGTGCCCTGTGCGTAGCATCAATCTGGCGCCCCAAATGTTGAACGTAGTGCATTTTATGGAATAATAAGTTATTCCATCCTGAAATTTGCACCCTTTCCACATTTGCACCCTGGGTCTAGGCCCCGCTGGCCCCCCCGTAGGTACAGCCCGGCCTGAACTCAAAACATGAAGTCTTGTATGTCCTAGGAAAAAGCTTTAACTGCAACATGCCACATCTCCAAACAAAACATTTCATAGGCAATAAGTCACAATTAGTTCACAAACACACACAGAATACCCAAATGTATGATGAACATATGTACGTGTATCAAATAACATAAGCCAAACAGAACTAATACCGACCAAATATGCTTACAGCATTCCATCTTTAGCATTCCAGCCAAGTAGATGTACCATTATTATTAGTCATGCCTCATATGCTAAATTTATCCTGCTGGTTAAACTACATCTGTTTAACTAGGCTTTTGAGATCTTAACACACGAGGGCTTGATTAGAGAGGCCAATGAGAAGCCCAACAGAACTAGATGCAAACAAAGATAAACATCTTCTCAGCCTGTGCTGCCTTGTTTACTGCACACAATACTTGATCAACTAACTACACTATTCTTCCAACTCAAACTACAAAGTCCACGTTTCCAACGGTAGAAGGAACGCACGACTGTCAGTTCCATTGCTGCTGGACTGCCCTCCCCGCATGTCACTGCAGTCTAAGTACCTGGGTTCTAGTCTAAAAAGAAAGTACACAAATAAGAAGGGATCTAAATTTTGTACGCAGGTCTCGCAAAGAGGATGCACTTGATTCTCGGTTTTCGTTGAACACTGATGAAACGAACTAAAATTTTTAAATTCCTACTGATACCCACACACACGCACACATATATATATATATATATATGTATGTATAGATAGATATATACAAATGCATGCATCTACAAGTTTTGCAACAGAACTGCATAGAATGCAGACTTTTTCGACAAACCAGCAACTGTTCAAACAGCCACACTGAAAAGGTGGTGCTGGACATCAACAACAACAAAGCCTTGAGATACACTCGGTCTCCCCAAATGCCTTGCCGATGATCCAAGTTGTGGCCATGGTCCTTGACAAACCTGCGACCAACTCAAATCACAGAATAACTATCCAGAAACAACGAAGCCATTGCATATGAGACAGAATCTGGCTTAGGGATGCCGGGAGACGTGAGAGTTTGATTTATCTTTATCAGGGTCAGACGGACGATAGGCTAATACGAGTTCTTTGATGCGTTCAGGAGTCGGTTCCCATTTGGCAAATCCAGCGTCGTTCTGTAGGAATACGGCCATCGTGCCATGAACAGACTTGATGTATAGATCTTTTCTAAACAACAACAAAGTCAATGGAAATGAATGCTTATGTGTGTCGATGTAGTCATTGATCAGAAGAATAACAGCTAATTTAGACTAAATTAATATAATAGCATGTCAATGTTGACACAAGTTTGTCGGCGAGTGGCTAATTTAAGCAGATTTTCATCACATTTATCATATTTAACTTTAATTTCATAATTTCTATTTCTTTAATAATCATACATTTATCAGTTTGATTTTGGTCAACATTTTTAGACAAAATATTGTTCAAGAATAAAACCATGAAAAAAAGATAAGGGATACATCTATACTTCTAAAGATACTAAGTGTATGTATTCATCTGAATAGACTGAAAATCATTAAAAACAAGATAAGGTATAGCTGCAATATTGAGTCTGAGGAATGACAGATCCTAAGTGCTGTGCATGCAATTTTTATAAACTATACATATGAGTTCAATTTCAAATAAATTCCTTGCTGTTAAGGAAGCCATTGCAAAGATTTAAGTTCATAATCGATGGCATTATGGTAATGGCTCTGGACATAAGTTTTTGTGGAAAGAGTGGAGATAAGCATCATACTTTGAACAGATGTGTTGAAATCCATGTCGATATTCATGCTCCAGTGCTGGAATTGTTATCTGCTTCCTCTTGAACCTGAAAAATAAAACAATCTCTGCATGTCTGCTCATTATTAAGAAATGCCCCACTGACTAACACACATACTATTTATCCACATATTGTATTATTAAAATTGCATTTAAACACTTTAATGGCCAGTTATTTTGCCTTGCCTAAGGCAATAGACATAGGAACCTTCAAGGCTACTACTCAAAAGTGCTCCCAACCCCAGCACAACTAAAATGGACAGTTTCTGGGTTAGAATAAAATGTATCAATATGGACCCTGGGGAGCAAACAAAGTGCCAAAGGGGCCAATGACACACACGACCGAAGCTACCAAATCAATCAATCAATTTATTCATGCGAATGATTAAATAATTACAAGTATATTATTCATCTTAATCAAAGTAATAAGGGTTGGAAGCAGTAGGGGAACCTAAGGAACAATTAGCCCCACAATACGGGAACCCCTATAGGTACTATCGATTGAACATATTCAAATTTGCCACTATAAAATTATACAATTAATCATAATCAGAAATCTTAACTATTCTTAACCAATACAAATCCAGTTAATCCTGTGCTGTCTGTGCTTAGACGTTAAAGGATACATGTATTTCAATAACTATTCTAATAATAATAATACTTATAAAGACAATTTATATGGCGCCGTAACGCGACCATACCACTACAAGGGCGCCTCACAAACAACTAAAAAAAATTAACTAGTATATTTTAAATGACAGTTTTATTGGCTAAGGTAATGAAAAGGATTAAAAAGGAGCCTCGTCCCACCTGCTGGTCTCCAGGCGAATCAGTGCCTCTACAGGTGGATCCTTCCAATCAGGAATAAAGACAATAAACGACAATGGTTCATCCGATTCTGATAGAAGGCTCTACACCAGACAACAACAACAAATCCCATTAATAGCAAATCTAGCCTAATCTAACCAAATGAATTATCCACTTCCAAAATGCACCATGCCAAATAGCAACATGGTAGTCAACATGGTACAAGTCAAAATCAAGATAAAAGGCTGCCCATGTTAATGTGAAAGGCGTTATACAAGTATCGTATCTAAAAGGTGCTACATAAGTGCATTGCTACATTTACAAACAAAAAATAGACAAAACTGAAATCTATTGTCCAGGTAAATCCTTATGAAAGTCCGTCCATCTGACCGTCAGCCCCACCAACCATCCATCTATCCATCTTTCCAACCACGATCAGTTGGTCCTAGTCGACCATCAATCCATCTGTTCATTCGGCTGGAATACTAACTGATATGGCGTATCAACACGAAACAAAACTTCGCATGAAGTGGAAAAGAGATTTTATCCTACATTATCCTTCCCAAATCTTCACTATTTGGATATGGATGGGCTGTTGAAAGGAGCCATATAAATTTTCAAAATGAATTCCACATATAAATGTATATGTTAAAGCTGGGTTTTTTTTCAGAAACTAATAATAGACATTGAAGCAAATACCTCAAAATGATCCACCATGGCATCCATCAATTCCTCACTGAAGGGAGGATTGGCTTCAAAGGAACCACTCGTCGGATGGAAGTCGAGGAGCAACCTATTCCACACAACAAATACATCATACTCCAGCTATACACCAACTATACTGATTCCATTCCATAAACACATCATCCAATAACAAATCACATACAATAACTTTCTCTATACTCTAATCAATGAGCAATACTCATATGACCATCCCACAAAACAATCACATGTCTTCTGCAAATGTGTCATGGTTCCTCTTAATCCCCAAAACAGTTAATAATTTTATGATTTTACAATCAAAACTCTTAATAATACAATGGCAAATACTCACATACATCATACAAGTAGGCTGTTTTAACGATGATTCTCTAATGACTCCTATTGACAGTGCATAACAATTCAACTTATATTTGGGTCAAAGAAGTATCCTCTTTTAAAGGTAACAATGCAGAGGTTAACTTATACATAAGGTTGACTTGTTAGCATAAATTCAGAGGTTGACTTGTACACAAGGCTGATTTGTGAGCACAAATTCAGAGGTTGACTTATACACAAGGTCAGCTTAATAGCATAAATTTATGGGTTAACTTAAACACAAGTTTGAATAGTGAACATAAATTAAGGAATTGACTTGTACACAAGGTTGACCAGTGAGCATCAATTTATGTGTTGACTTATACACAAAGTTGACTTTTGAGCAGATATAGACTGTTCATCCATTAAAGAAATATTGGAGAATATCACAAACCCTCTTGATCCAAAGAACCCATCAGTGTCTGGGAATGCCGAGCAGTACTGTCGGAAGTAGCAGTTGAGAGGTGAGGCAAAGCACTCAAACGTAACGCCAAATACCCGGTTTAGGCACTCAAAGACAGGCACTGGTAGTGCCCCCTGCTGACCAAAGCCTTCCGTAGGTAGCACTCCAAAGAACATCTGAAAAGACAATGCAATCATACAACTTAATATCGAAAATGCTCACATGAAGTTCAGTATTCTTCATATAATACATCAGAGGCATCAATCTATAGGGAGCTCTGGTGACTCGAGCACTTCAAATGTTTGGGCTAGGTACTCAAGCATCGATTGAGCACCCAAAATTAAATCTCAAAGGAAATATGTGTAAAGAACAAATTCAATAGCAACTATGAAATGCACTACTTTAAAGATGCCCAGCAAGAGTTTAAGAAAATGGTAACTGAGGTCTGTACTCTATTTTCAGCAGCAGAACAATTAATCAGACATATGACGATAATTCTCATCTCCTTCTGCTGAGCGACCAATCAGTGCTTTTCATCAGTCAATAAAGTGCAACTTTAAGAACTTTAAGTTACTTTCATATCTTGGGCTTCTCCAATATCGACGCCTCTGCAAAACATCTCTGGTTTATTGCCAATCTCAGACCCACTCGAAATTCATCTTTAGCTTTATTGTTATGATTTCATCTTCACCAACTGACATTAATGACTCTTTCACGTGATGTAAAATCTGCCCGAACATTACCTTCATTCCATTCCCGGACATTACCCCTTAGGACATTACCCCCATTCCATTACATAATTAAACACAGGTCACACTCAGAGCTTATTCACTGTTAAGCCTACACAAATGTTTTACGCAACCACGTTAATTACAGCACTGAAAGTCTAACCTGATATCGCTTGAGTAGAGACCAAACCCTTGACAAAAAGTGCTCCATTCGAGGATCATCGCGACAGTTAAGTTGATACAACTGCTCCTGAAATACAGAAGACCAGCCGTTCTCACTCACTAGCAAGGAATATCTCTGATGGTGAGCTTTATAACTTCTTCATATAACAGAAGTAGAGCTGTCACCTTAGCTAGCCTGAGAGGCAGCCATAGGGGTATCTTCTGACCAACACGCCCTTGTAGCAGCATGGCTGCGTTACGGCGCTTTAGAAATCGTCCGTTTAATAATAATAATAACACATGACGAATGCCTTTCCTACGTCCTATTAGTTCTTCAATGAATATTCGAATGCGCATCATCTTCCACCAGAGAGGGACTATTCGTCGAGATTGTCGATCTACCCTATCGACCTAACTTGGCCCAGAGACTCTGAAAATCCATGCCATCTGTCAGCTGTCGATTGGAATCTGTTGGTTGGTTCCACACTTGTGCGTGGGTCTGCCACAGGTGACTAAGGCTGTCAAGAAATTTTTAAATCACGGCCTGTTGACCTGTGGATACCCAACCGCATGGACATTTGTTAGGAAATGCAGGGAATTGCACATTTTTACAAAATATCAGGCAGCAGAGAAACAATTTAATTGCCCAAGCAGTCAGCTAATGTGATCAACGGAACATTTCTGGTATAAGTTCAGGTAAAAATCGCACATTTTTATGGAATGTTGGATACACAAGAACTTATTTCATTGCCCGGGCAGTCAGCCTCGGATGAGTACCCGTTGACAGCTTTACTGGTGACAATTTCAGCTTAATGCTCACTGTTTTGCTAACTGTCATAACAATCATTGAAATGACATTAAACATCATACAGGCTAGATTTCTTGAAGAGATCAGCGACTTAAATTTGCTTAGTTTTTGGCACGAGTATAACGTGCCCTGTCCTCTCTTTGGCAGCGCATGGTCATGGTACTAACAATAGGCAAGTTTGATGGAGGATGCATTTGAAGCAAAAATCTCCAAACAAAATAATGTCAGCTCTGGTCATGGTTTGAACCCTTGACAGCTGATAATGCAGCATTGCTAACACTGCCAGCTGATTAAAACTTGACAACAAGACCATAGCCAAACCCACTGGACTAGTACGAACCCCAAATAACGCAATTCATACAAAAGCATCAATAACAATTGAAAGCAAACACTATGTGACAACTCCACAGCCACCAGACATGTTTAGTTTGCTTACTGGTAAATGCATTTTTAACAGTGCGTTTAACTAATAAACTACATATATATACTGCAGTCTTGTGGATCTGTGCCTAAGGGCATCATAACTTAATCGCTGTACACACCATCACAAATGTCTGGTCAAATACACTATAAAACTTCTAACTCACCACAACACCAACCTTCACCAACTTCTTGCTAACTAGGTTTTACACTACATTACAATATCCGCGAACACACCTACACTGAAGCAAATGTCCAGCTTGGAATTCTTACAAGCTTGCGAAAGTGCACTGTATTTATCTTCTGTTGCTCGGCTTTGAACTTGATGACAGTCATCTCCTCTTCCTCTCCATGGCTCATATGTGGGCTTGCTGGAGAAGTAACCGCCAACTGCAATGGGTAACACATCACCCGTCGTCTAGATGGTTCCGGAATAGATTTCACCACTGGAAAAGTCAAGCACCAAGTGGTCTTTAAAATATCTCACAATGACCAAAACAGCATATCTGGACAAATTCTCAATTTGTCATCAAAACACCAAAAGTACCGTACAGGGACCATTCATGTAGTATGAATGCATAGAGGGTTAAACCAAATGCAAACGCCTGCATATGGGCTTCTCCTGATAACGTAAGTATATACAGAAAAAGAGACGATGAAACCTCAAGAATAATGTCTATATTGGCCTTCAAATGAGCCACAGTTTGGCTTTTGCTATTAGACAAGTAGTACTGGGAGAAGTATGGCACGGCAAAGGTGTCACTTGTATGTCACGTTACCCCTGACAGCTACCACTAACCACCATGTAGCTCAGCAGTGACTCTGACATAGTCTGACATTCTACAGGATTTGGGAGTGCATCAAGCATACATACACAGGTAGGAATGGGGAGTAACAAGTGTACATGCATATAGAGAGGGCAGGGTCAAATTTCTGGATAACTTCATATATACTACACGGGTGGCCAAGAGCGACTTTGAAATGTTCATCTTAGAACTACTCTTACCTTCGATGCCAAACTCAGCCAAAAGCTTGATGTGGCGTTCGGCTATCTTGGCCGCATAGTCTGAAGATAATGCAAAAACTTTGCTACAGATGCCTTCCACTGACGCTTTGGCCGCCTCCATCACATGTGGCTGGCACTGTCGCTTCAGAAAAGCCAATCTCTCCTACAAAAGAATCACAAATCAAGCTGCATTATGCCATATCGTCTAATAAATTTAAAGTAAACAAGTACACAGTTCACAAAGTGTCAACAACAACAGAATAACAACATATGAACAGAACCAAAATAATAGCCAAGATCAGAGGTGAATGTTTGTAATAAAGACAAGTAAGATCTGCAGATCAAACAGACAATATACCCAGCTGATAAGCTTAGAAAATTTGTGCTGTCCAGCTATTGCTGGTCTTTATGTCTAAGAGCCTGTTTGTATTAAAACCATAACAACTGTTGATCCATCCCATCACATTATAAAGTGATTCAGTAGACATATTCACAAAAAGCGAGTGGAGCAAAGGAGAAGCCTTAAATGACAATAAGTCCCACTAATCGGGTCACACAATTATGTTAAGCTGAATTACGAGCGTTTGGTTCCAACATATACTGAGTAAACTTTACTAGTTAACTATCTAAGTAACAAGTACATTAAACTACAAAGCTATATACTCTTCGTTACTAAATACTGTGTCACACTCAGATCAAATGGTTATATGCTGTTATACATTAGCAAACAAAATCTCACCTTACCCTGCATAAAAGTTGCTTCTGTCAAATGCAAGTTCACTAAATAATACTAAGGATCATGATTATCCTCACTGCATGCTATCTTGATTATCCTCACTGCATGCTATCTTGATTATCCTCACTGCATGCTATCTTGATTATCCTCACTGCATGCTAACTTGATTATCCTCACTGCATGCTATCTTGATTATCCTCACTGCATGCTATCTCTGCATGTATGGTATCACAAATACTGTTTCACACTCTCAAGGAAAAATGGTTATAGTGCTGTTAGACCTTTGTACAACTATTTTCTACCAAGTAATTAGTAAAGTAGGCAAGTAACTGACCAGGTAATCATCAAACGACGCATTTGGCTGTCGACGCATCCATATGAAAGTGTCCTCGGCATGCCACTTGACGACCTTTCGACTCTCAGACGACACGCCTCGTGACTCGATCAGCCTCTTTGCCGCCTCTGCATACTTGAACAGCTGACGACGAGCATCACTTGAGTACTTTGGCTTCGTCAGTTTCACAGGAATGTCGTTCATAATCTCACGAGACATGGCGGGCGACACGGGCGACTGACAGTTGCTAGGCAACAGAGGCTCTGTTCCACGGTCCATAACTCTACGCTCAAGCAGCCAACGATTAAATGACTCGTTTGGTGCATCGATACCTTAACAGTAATAAAATCAATTAAAATTTTAATACAACAGCTGCAATAGAACATAAGAAAAATAGCATAAGAAACAGAAAATTGATTAAATCAGATGTTTGATTTCTAAAACAGTACAAAATCTATTTACTGCATCCCACATTATTCCCATTGCTCAATCGGAAAACATAAAACCAATGGTTTTTGCAAAAGAAATGTTACATATATTAACTTAATAGAGGAAACCATAAACCAACATTTAGTGACAGTAAAAACAAATAAAACTGCATGAAACACAAAAAAACAGTTAGAAGACAAAACAAAAGGAGATGCGATAAAAAAACCCAACAGCCATGTGATAGCTAAACCATATGAACATGGTTCAAGCGATAGAAAAGAGAACTGAAGATGAAACTCTCTGTTTACCTTCCCTGTTCATGCAGAGTTCCTGATAGTTCTGCCGCAGTTTGGCGACCAGTTGCCCTCGAAATAATTCAATCTCAGGATGCGGAGGCAGAAGGAGGGAGGGCGCTCGCTCGCGAATGATTACGTTGGATGGAATGGAGAAGTCCCAGTATGGGCTGAAACCATAAAGACCTTCTTACCCTTCTCCATCATCTCCATCAAAGCTGTGATAAACCCTGTAATCGATATAGCAACTACACCATGCTCTGTTCAGGAATTTTCACTTGACATTATTTTCTGTTTCTAACCATCATGTAAGGGTTCACTTAATGGCTGGAATAAACCGAAAATAACAGAGGGTTTCAATATCACACGTATCCTAGAAGAAGGCGAAGGTCACTGGAGGAATAAATTAGAGAAACTTCTTGATCGGTATCATGGTATTGACGGGAAATAAACTCTCTAATTGGACCAACAGTAAGACAGTTAGAGAGAGCGCAGGCTGCAAAGAAAGAATAAACAATTCATTGTCAAAAACAGGCTAAAGAAAGGACATCAGGGAAGAATGGAATGACTGAAACCCTCTTGATCAGAATATATCATAGATCATGTGACCTTCCTTGATGTTCAGCATCAACAGTAAGATACCTGGCTGCAAAGAATGGCCGCTTAAGCGGAACAAGGTTAGCGTCATCGCTCGCTGCTCTCTTAAGGCTTGGGTCGTGCCGAGCCACAGGAACTTCCAGACTAGGCCTTCTGTCGACAGATACAGCAGGAACAGGAACTGGACTTGAGATACCCAGAGGATCAGAAATTGGATCAATCTGAAAAGAACAGATTACAACACGCTACAACTTAACAAATGTCAATCAATGAATCAAAAATACTTGATATAGCGCCCCTTCAAGATATCTACTCAGAGGCGCTCCCAGCCCAACCGCGGCTGAAAGGGACAGTTTTCAGAGAGGTGTAAAATGAAGATGATGAGTTCTTAGGTAGGAGACAGAGCTCTAGGGGAATCCATTCCAGATGGTAGGTCTCACAACTGAGAAAGCCCGATGCTGCATTATGGAAGTGCGTGCAAAGGGGATGCTCAGATCGCCATGAAATGCGTAGCGAATATATCTTGGAGGGGTGCCAAATCAGTCCTCTGAATGAACTACTTTATTCATAAACAAATAATTAAGTTTGCTTTGAAACAAAACAATGAAAATTATATGGTATATTATACAATTTACTTACATAATAAACAACTGTAAATGAAAATATGGAAGCAATTACTCAAAACATGGGAAAAATCATATTAGGCCTACATGGCAACAAAGTGACAGAATTCGTGAATTCATAAACAAGGCCAAATAAAACAAAACGTTAATAAATAATTAAAGAACAGATCACCATTATATTAGTTCACTAACTGCACACATTTGCAGCCAAACGATTCAAACACTGTTGAAATTCTGAGAAGCAAAAGCAGAATCCAAATAAACAATTGCACAGAAAAGAAAGACATTCACACCTGTCCAGGTAGCAGCGGCATTTCCCATTTTGATTCGTGCGTCAGTTTATTGTAGAAGTATTCGCGGCTTTCTCTCTGGCTCCAGAATCGTCGCCAACCTGCCTGCAGCAATTCCATTGGCAGGTTGTGCACCTGATCAGGTACCTGGCCAGGGGAGAAAGGCCCGGGGGATGGAACAGGAAACACCCCATTTCCATGTCTTGCCTCAGGAGTCGTTGGAGAGAATGGACTTTCCCCGTCGACCTGGCGTCTTCCTTGGTCACTGCTGGTCGATACGCTCCGTTGAACTTTGTTTGCCGCTGGCCAGTCCCCGTCAATACCAGTTGCCACATACAGTGGCACCGAAGGCTTGGCGCCAGTCTCCATGGAAACAGTTCCATCAGCCATCTTGAAATTCTGTAGCAACTGTCAACAAATATGTGGGCGAGCAACCAGATTGGCTTCAGGAATTCACTAAGAGATTGGGAACTGCTTCATACGAACTAATGAAGCCTTGACCTTTGAATGAACAAATAGTCAACTGCCTCACAGAACCTTTTCCATACTCAGACTACAATAAAAACAGAAGACATTTTAGTATATCGTCACTACTTGTGGTTTTATTACGTAACTGCAACTTTTGTCTAAAGAATTGTTTTGACAATAAGTTGTCAAACTGTTAATCAACCGTTCATACAATTTCACACATTTCCATCACAAATGTAATTAACACAATGCTAAACATATTCTACATAACCTCAAAATATAAAAATTTACGATAATTCAAGTCTGTTTTTCTATCTCATAGATAAAATATCTTGAAGAGGTGCTTCATCAAGTTTCATCACTAATTGATCGGATGGTTCCAGACTCTAAATGGCAATTAATTTGCATAGTTTACCCTGCATAATTTGCTGTAAACAGCATATGGTAAATAGCAGATAAAACTGGCAAACATGGAAAATTATTAATTTAGCTGAAACTACAAATTCTATATATATGCAGCTGGGAATAACAGAAAATGTGCAACTCCTAAACATTACATGATAGTTCAATTGAAATTTTATATTGCACTTTTTCCAACTAGTATTTCCTTAGAAATGCACATGCCTCAATGATGCAGCTGCAGTTGTAATGCAGAGCACTTGTGCGTGAAGGACTTGCTCAAGGTCCCTACACAGTGACTCCTTAGATGGGGGTCGAACCCACAAACTCAGGGCAAACCAAGCGTTGCAGGCCAACTGCTCTAACCAATCGGATATCATGCCACACTTCCTTGATCACTATAATGATAGTGTTGTATATATGTGAATGTTGGTGCCACCTTGTGATGCACTATCTACACTTTGAAGGCAAATGTCCATATATATCTGCTTCTCTTTCACAGCCTCAACCACGGCAACTAATCACAAGATGTCTGCCCAGCTGCATTTCAGCTATCCGTGGGGTTTAGAATTATTTGTGCAATGCAAACAACACAAGATATTGATTGACTTTATTAAACACAAACATTTTATGATGGATGGAAAAGTTAAGTGACACTGGGGAAAAGATGGAATAGACACAGAGGAAAAGATGGAATAGAAACTTTTTGTTCCTTGGATTGCTGCATGTATTTAGATGCCGTTGAGTGCCATTCGAGAGCTGACCCTTATAAAGGCTAAATACAATATTTTTGCAAAAATAAATAACCGTTACATATCAAGACGCTGACCAATTCTGCAGCATCACCCAATGGATACTCAAATTTGCGAATGGTATCTTGCTTCACAATGAAAATTGAACCCCAATGTATTGATAAAAACCACTGCTAAACATTAGCAGTTTTGTCATTATTTCCGTGAATTCCAAATTTCATTTTCCCAGTTTTGCATTTTTGTGTGACAAGATATGGCCTTCCCGATCCCTGACCTCCACAAGATAACCAACACTAAAATTTCATTTTGCACGATTGCCGCAAAAATCTCAAAGTCGACAATACTTCTCAAATCTCCGCCATTTGCAAACCCTTTAAACTCCAGTGTATTGTAACCTTAGCTAAACAGAAACGTAGATCTGACGCAAGAACGACAGACATTCCAACAGCCCCATTTAATTCATTTATAAGGCCGTATTATCAAAGCCATTGTAAGCAATCGGCATCTCTATGCACTTGAAATTACCGCTAACCCAATTTTATCCTAGGCAGCGCGTGTTGGCCGTTATTCTGCGGCATTTTGACAAACGAACCTTCTCGTCGATTGTCCAACAACGCAATGACGACACGAAGAGAACCGACGCCTCACAAATCACCCACTTCCGCTTTATTATAGTCATCCGCTTTAAAACAGACTTCCAAACATTTCCTGACTCTTCTTCACTTAAGAGCAACTAAGAGCTAATAAAAATATATAACTTATAAATTGTCTTAAAGCAAAATGGAATTTTTCTTCACATTTTGTCAAATTTAAAAAAATTAAATTACATATTTCCAGACCGACCGTATTAATGCGCTAGATGTTATTTTAATTTATTCCAAGAATAACTAATAATAGAAGAAATACTGATATCACTGACGCAAGTCTATTCAGAACATAGATATTATATAACTATGGTTTAGAGTCATAAATAACACAGGTAGAATCATTCAAAAATTGACACAGTAAACATATATGCTGCTGAATCAGCTTATTTATCTTTATTGGCGGCTTAGTTTCTCAACCTCCCATGTTAGTAACATTCTTAGCGAGGCTGTCTCTTGCTTTAAGCGGAAAGCTTACAGCAAGATTCACGTTAAAACGTCAACTCTACTAGTCTGCCTATGGCTCTTAATGGTAGTCAGACTTCAATGTACACTCTGAACTTTGTAAGGAAGACATCATCAAATTAGTTGCTTTGTATGGTGTGTGTCCAAATTTGTAAATTATTTGATACCTTTTGCTTTCTTTGTAAATTATCTAACAGAAATGTGACTAGGCCAGAGAGAGCACAGAATTGATAACGCTACACCTTATCTATTCTTTGGTTAAAAGCAAAGATCTTGGGAGTCTAGACCAGACTGAGACTCTGTTCTTTTCTAGTGGTACGCCATATGTTGCTAAAACGTACGTGAGAAATTAATATTTTAATTGTTTAGTTTGTGTAGTGTAATTAATGTAAGGTAAATTTTCGAAAAGTTCTCAGCCAATCTGTGCCCATCTTTTCAACTAGGCCGTCATCTCAAAGCATGCTCCATTTGTAGTCAAATACTCAGAAATGTGTTGTCAGCTGGGACCCTGTCTCAGACGTGGAAGCATACTTGTCATATTCACCTAATAATTAACTTGTTGACTGTCCTTGATCTGACCTTTACCGAGTGGTACAATAAAAATAATTTGAAAATTGCTCGTGTGGCAAAATATAGTCTGTGATTGGGTTTACAGTTTTGATTTTCATATTCCGTACGTCATGTCATGTAACATCGTCATCGTCGCGACAGTTGACTACATGAATGGGATGAATGGGAAAGTGATGTCCAATGCTTTCTGTCTCGTACGGTGTCCATTAAGCTTATGCCTCTTAAACCAGTCCATGCCATGACATTGTCAAACCAGCAGATGTGGCGGACAGGCCACAAGGCTTGAATGAATGATTTATTTAAATAATCGGCTCGCCATAGTGTTATTTTACGTCTATTTTTTTTACAGTGTTGCGTATAGGAAGGAAGACCGAACGGCGGTTTTTAATTGAGTGCATAGCTTGCAGACGCATGAATTGGCTTGAGTATAGCCTGACATGCGGTGCATCGCTATATATGTGGAGCAGTGGTTCGTACTGCTTCATACGTAGAGTGGTTCTCGTACCGCTCCAGGGATCGTTGAGTGTTGCCATATAAATACGACCTCTAGTGACAGCCGCTCTCGCGGTCAGGCTGGTGCTGCTTTTCGCTGATCTGGTGGGGTGGGCTCCTCTGCCGTCGATCGCAAGACGGACCGTGCCCTGATCGTAGGAGTCAACAGGCTGACAGAGAAAGACCGATCGTGAGAAATGCTCACAGGTCTGGTTACCGTTCGAGAGTGCGTAAAGACCCGATCGAGGGAAATAAATGAATGAATGACAGGTCTGTTCGGAAATACGGGGAAGATGGTGACCCCGTTGGTGGCCGTGAGTGATACAGACTGGGTGAGTCCCAGAAGGGACCGACGCATATATCGAGAGAGACCTCGGCGGCCGACCGAGAGATAGACTGGGAAAAATCCCCGACCGTGCAGACCGTGGGAGTTCTGGTGGCCGAGAAATAGTCTTGTTGGCTACCTAGATCGGTCATAGTTACTCCTCGAGAATACCAGCCGGTTGTCGGATACGTGACCCCGTCGGTGGTCGGGAGAAATAGAGATCGGGTAAAGCCCCGAGCAACCGAACGCTACATCGAGACAGATTATGGCGACTGTTGAGACAATTTACGGGAAGTAAATCAGTGTACACGTTGGTTAAAAGACGGGGAGGGCGGCCACGTGAAGCCGTTGGAAACAGACTGAGAGCTACCGGAGAAGCCGTTGACAAATACTGGAAAACATGAATACATTCGATAAATACGGGGAGGGTGACCCCATTGTTGCGTTAGATACAGGGAAAGTTCCCTTTGGTGCCGATAACCTGATCAATTGTGGGCGTCTCCGCATATTCTTTCTATTTACGGTTTTCCGTAAATATCTATGCTTGGCTACCTAACGGTGGTCATACTTACTCCTCTCGTTTACCAGCAATCTGTTGAATTGCGTGTCTGATCGCAATGTCTTAGGTCGCGGTTTCCCCGCGTGTCTTTACTTGAGTTACTAAACGTAATATCTGTACTTGCGGTGTCCCCGCAGTATGTCTTCTTTATTGTCTTGCGATCTTTCGGTAAATCTTCTTGTTGGCTACTTAGGTCGGTCACACTTACTCCTCTCGTTTTCCAGGAATCTATTCACTTGTGTGTCTAGTTGCAATATCTTGGCTCGCGGTTTCCCCGCGAGGCGTCTACTAATTTCTTCTTGTAGATCTAACTACATAATCTCTTTTCGAGGACTTCCTCGAAAGATCTGCCAGTGGTTCGTTCCGGTGTATAAGAGACAGAGTACAATTGCTTCAGAGAAAGTGATTATAATAATACAGGTCTGTGTGAAACATAGAGGTAACGTGGTGACACTTACCTCAGTTGGCTGTGAGAGAATCGAGTCTGAGAAACGAGAGTTGGTGCATTACCGTTGGTCAGATCTCTAGGTGACGAATACAAATATGTTCCTACGATGGGATGAACAAATGCAGTCGATGAGAGTTAAAGACATGTGAGAGTCTGGGTGATCGGATATTAAAGTATATGACAGATGCAAGCAGGCCGAGGAATATACTTGTTGGCTACCTAGTTCGGTCATAGATACTCCTCCCGTTTTCCCCAGGTTGTCGGAGACATGAAAAGTCGGGTGGCCGCAAGAGATACAAGCCGAGTAGATTCCCGCAGTAGCAGCCGTACAAACCGAGAGAGCTGCCGGTGGAGAGTTGGCACATACGGGGAAAGTTCTCCATTGAATACGTTCGATAGAAATATCGGGGAAATTCCCGAAGGACCCGCTGGAATTACACGTGGAGGGTGAACACGTTAGAAGAGCACGTGACAAACAAGAGAAAGCACTGGTGCCGATTGATACCTTCAGGTTACTAGTCAAGTAACTCTTCTTGATGGCTTTATAGTCGTTCGATAGGTACTCTTGTTTGTTACCTACGTTGGTCATAGTTACTCCTCCCGGTTTTCCGAGTATCAGAATATATTACGGTGTTGGCGGACAACTGCCAACGCAGAGGACGGTCAATCGTGTGCATGATAACTTATGCGTGTGAGGCCGGTATGCCACACACGGAAATGGGCCAAGAGGCCGACGTGAAAGTCTGGGCAGTCGGAACCCAGGGTAAAGATAGTAAGCAGACCAAGAATTGATCGATGCGTAAATATTACTGTTGGCTACCTACGTTGGTCATAGATACTCCTCCCGTTTAAATATTACTGTTGGCTACCTACGTTGGTCATAGATACTCCTCCCGTTTTCCCGAAGTGTATCTACTTGCGTGTCTGATCGAAGTGATCGATACGAGTACGTTTGGGTAATCGGGTACCCAGGTGAATACATGGTTGTTTGTCGTCACACACAGTTCTGAGAGCTGACTGAAGTGCGAGGTCGGGCCCCCTCGTGCGTAGGTCGGATCGAAGATCTGTGTGCAGATAGCGAAGGTTATAGACAGAAGACCTTCGCTATCAGTGTCCGTGAATACCATGCCAGTGTCATTTTTATCGAAGCAGAATATATCAGTGTTGGTGGGTAACTGCTAACACAGAGGACGGGAACTTAGTCAGTCAAATGTGCATGACAAAATATACGTGTGCGGCCGTTTATGCCATACACGGAAATAGATCGAGAGATACGTGTTGAGCAGAAGACGTGATAGCTAAGTGTCTAGCATGATATGACGAAGAGCTGTGAGACTGGTGTGTCTAGGACGACAGAGGTTAGAGAGTTGGGGACAGTAATGTCTAAGAGTATAAGACGTTGGATTTAGCTACCGATAATTGTATAGGCCGAAATGGCTTATGGACTTGTTTCAAATATGTCTGAACCTCGTAACTTAAGAGAACGTTTGGTGTCCCTACATGGCAATAGTTTTAGAGTCACAAGATGCTGAACGGTACGACATCAGGTAGAGGAAGACGAGGCTAGTAGCTTGGAAGGTATGCAAGGCGAGGAAGACTCCTGCCGGTATGATTATGAACCCTGTTTTGAGTACGGCCATCCTCAGAACGTTGCCCATCCGGCGACCGCGTAATAGGCAGAGTCAGACCTCGTTACTAATTCGAGCCGTGTTACCTTTTTGGAGAAGAGACCCGTTCCTAATCTTGCCTGGTGATAGTGAACATCCTGGTAGATATAGAGAGTAACCGTTTGGCATTGAGATTTGGTAAGAAAGTGACCCTGGCGACTCCAGGCGTGTCAGCGAGCTGGGGTCGACACCGTCCGTTAGCGCTAGGCAGGCGCTCGGGCGGCAGAACGCCACACAGATTCTGGGTCTTCCACGACTTCGGCTTCCTTCCACTATACCTAACATTACACTGTTCTCAATACTGTCTTTAGAGGCTGTCTCACGATGTGCCCGGAAGTACCGCAGTTTTCTGGATTTAATGTGGCCCAACAGTTTGCAGTCAACTTTCGCCATTTGATATACTTGTTCGGTGGTCACCATTGCTGTCCATGGAATTCTGAGCAGTTTCCTCATGCACTTGTTCTCAAATGCTTGTATGCGTTTCTCTTCTTCTTTCTTTATTGTCCACGCCTCACAACCATACGTTGCTACTGGCCACACCAAGGCCTTCATGAGTCACAGTTTGGTTTTAGTACTGACTGATTTATTTTTCCAGATGCTAACCAACTCAAATATGACTGACATTCCCATGGCTAATTTTGATTTTACCTCACTCGCGCAGTCCCCGTCCTTCGTTATTCTGTTCCCCAAGTATGTAAATGAGTCCACTTGTTCCAGTTTTTTCCCGTCCACTTTGATCAAAAGTGCGTCATTGTTATTTGTCATTACTTTTGTCTTTGCTACATTAATCAGCATACTGTATTATTTTGCTGCTTTCTCGACACGTTGCACAAACTCCTGTAAATCCTCTGGTGAAGTGGCCAGTAGCACGATGTCATCAGCATATCTAAGGTTATTAATAGTCCTCCCTCCAATTCTGAATCCCTTGTTGTAGCCTAGTAGTGCTTTTTGCATTACCTGTTCTGCCAGAATGTTAAACAGGCTTGGCGATAAATTACATCCTTGTCGGACTCCTTTCTTGATATTAAATCATGTCGACATAATTCCGTCTGTCTTGACAGTAGCTCGTTGTTGTTTGTAGAGATTTCGCAATAGCTGAATGAGGTGGGGTGGGAAACCCATTTCCATCATGGTTATACATAGTTGATCGTGTTGAATCATGTCAAAAGCTTTTGTAAAGTCAATGAAGCAGAGGTACAGTGGATGATTCCTTTCTCTTGCTTTCTCCAAGATGATTCTTAAGTTCACAATTTGATCTCGCATGCCTCTTCTTGGCCTAAAGCCAGCCTGTTCTTCAGCGATCTCTGTTTCCAGCTTGATCTGGATGCATTCCAGTATCACTCATAACAAAATCTTATTGGCATGCGAGACTAGCGCAATTGTTCTGTGATTACCACAGTGAAGTAGATTTCCCTTCTTCGGCAGTGGAATAAAAATTGACTGTGACCATTCTTCTGGTCAATTCCCGGTGTCCCATACGTCCACATATCTCGTGTAGTTTTGTCAGAGACATTTCTCCACCAAATCTAAACAGCTCAGCGGCTATGCCATCTGGGCCTGGTAACTTCCGCATAGCTGTTTTCAATATGGCTCGTTTTATCTCTTCTTTTAGTGGCAGTGGTTCTTTTTATTGTATTTCGAATTTTATGTCTTCTTGCTTTTTTTCATTGTTGTAGAGTCCTTCGCAATGTTCTTTCCATCTTTGACTTACCTTTTCCAGTTCAACAAGTTCTTTTTGTAGTTGTTATTGATGGCTGTGGTTCGAGGCTTGAACGAGCCAGTGAGCTTCTTCACCATTTGGTATACAGATCTGGTGTTACCTTTCCTTTCGTTCTCCTCCAGCTCGTTGCATAATGTCTCCAACTCCGACTGCTTGTCTCTTCATAACATCCGTTGTACCTCATTTCGTAGAATTTTGTACTCTTGTGGAGACTTTGTTTTTGCATCTCTTTTCTTTCTTATTAATTCAAAGGTGTCACTGGAGATCCAATTCTTTCGCTTGTCGCAGGTCTTCAGTAGTGTTGTTTTGGCGGCACTCAGAGTGATCTCTTTCAGTTGTTGCCATAGTTCATCTGGTGTGTGTGGTTCGGCAATTCCCTCAAGTGCTTCGAATCTGTTAGTTACTTCAACCTGGTATTGCTGTTCTATCTGATTGTTTCTGAGTTTTTCCAAGTCTAGGAGAAGAGGTTTGATGGTTCGGTTCTTTTTGAATCTTAAATGCATTGTCAGTATTATTAGATTGTGGTCCGAGTCACAATCTGCACTGAGGCATGTGCAGGCGTTATTGATCGATTGTTTCCAATGTTTATTAATCAGGACGTAGTTGATCTGCGTTCTGGTGTTTCTGTCTGGGCTTCTCCAAGTATATCTATGTCTATTGTGCAGTCGAGAAAACGTATTGGTGATAACCAGCTTGTGTTGTGTGCAGAAATCCACTTTGTTTGTCCTCTGTTGTTTTTTTTTCCGTGACCATATTTTCCGAGAACATCTGCTTCTGTTGCCCCCTCACCAACTCTAGCATTGAAATCTCCTGTAATCAGTAATGTTTTGTTTGGGGGTCTCTGCAATAACCTGATGTAACTCTGTGTGGAATTGATTGATTTCTTCATCTGGCTTGCCTGATGTTGGTGCATAACATTGTATCATTGTCACGTTTCTTAGTCTAGATGAAACTGTGGCTGTCATTTGTCTGTTGCTCACTGGATTGTAAGATATGAGACTAGAAGCAACATTCTTGTTCATCCAGATGGCTACTCCGCAGTGTTCCCTGTTTGTCTTACCTGAGAAGAGCACTGTATGTCCATCTAGGGTCTTGAAGTGGCCATTGTCTGACCATTAGGTTTCTGATAACCCGCATATGGAGATGCTTAATCTTTCGAGTTCATTTCCAAGTATCGATAATTTCCCAATCGATTTCAACCCTGTCACATTCCATTGTCCTATTTTGATCCTGTGTAAACAACTTCACGTTTAAACGACAAATGAGTCGGCATCTTCATTCGTTGCTAAGCAACACGCATTGTGGCGTCTCATGATGTTTTTAACTGATATACTGTTGTGGATTATAAATTTATTAAATTCGCTTTCCAGTTTTACAATTCAAACATTTTACCTTACAATCCTGCCAAATTCCGAACAAAAAGCCAGAAAATAAATAGATATTCCAGGTCTAGATATTGAGAGAAAACGAACGGTATAAGAATGGTGTTCTAACGAGCTCGTGTTACTTCTTAATACTTCAAAATCTAACAGATGTTAATCCATCAACTGACTGGTATTACGTCAATAGCATATTCCGTATTGCGGATGTCATAATTAGACAGCTATTTTTGCGTACGTACATATTTTCTGGACCCCTCCCCCCACCGTACACACCCATACGCAAAATCGAGGAAATTCGAAACTCCCTCACCCCTCGCTGCGTACGTAATATGTGGACAGACTCTTGTTGAACTGGCATAGAGAAGTGGACAAAGCACAGAGTCTTATGGAAGCTCAAATTAAACAGATACCTTAAATAACTGCTAAAAGCCAGAACCATGGATCATTCATGAGAAAATGCAAATATAATAACGTCATCTCCGAAAATTCTTGCTAAACTGTCACCCACAGTCAAATACAGTTAAAACAAAACTAGTCTTCATCAGTCCCAGCATCTTCATCTGCATCGAATGACAAGAGCTTTGTATTGTCCAGTTTCCTTGATCTCGACTCGTCTTTGTCAATGGTTCTAATAGAAGTAGAGTGAGTCTTCTTAGGGCGCTTAACGCTTGAGGAGACGAGTGCCCCAGAGTCACTGTCATCCGATACTCGCTTCGTCGGTCTCTTGAACTTTATGCGTCCAGACAAGGCATCCTCTGCAGAACATAAACAGGTCATCTTAATCATTCTTCAATATTGGTAATGTAACTGGATCAGTCGGGAAAATTTTACTGAACACGGCAATAAAAATGACGAGCCGCAGTCCATTAAGTCTATCGCAAACACCCACCATTCACCAGACTTCAGCAGTAGATTACCACACACATTCCTTCAGCTATCTGCTTAATTTCAAAAGTGTGACTTATAGTAGCAATTCAAAAGTATCATTAACAGCTTACAATACAATACAACTCGGCATTCATTACGAGCTTTAACATAACAAATCATGCACGAAGCGCATACATGTCTCGACGATGCATGATAGTTACAACCGAAACTCAATATCGTCCTTTTCCAAAAAATTTTTGCTCAGAAGTTCACACACCTTGATGACGCAACTGCAGTTGCGACACAAAACAATTGTGTGCGAAGGACTTGCTCAAGGTCCCTACACAGTGATGCCTCGGACGAGAGTCAAAGTACCTCATTCAGTGCACACTGAGTGTTTCAGGTCGACCGCTCTGACCAATTGGCCAACACGCCACACAATTTATTTTAATGTATCAAAAACAATTATAACCACAACCGTCTTTGTCTTCTTCATTGTCGTCTTCTTTGTCCTGCTTGAGTTGCTTGGCAAAATGCTTCTCAGCCTCCTCAGCCGTCAGATCCCCTTTCTTGAGCACAACGACCTGTGGCTTGTAATCATCCGACTCCAAACCACCCTCATCATCCGAATCATCGTATGCTGGAGCAGCACGCTTCAAAACAGAAGTCATCAGTGTTCATCGTAATAATAATAACATACAAGGCTAATGTCAATTGTGTGTACACATTGTTGATTTCAATATGTTATCAAACAAATATACAGCTGAATGTTCTTAATATTCTGGTAATTAATTTGTTTTTTTTGGTAAGTTGGAATGCTTTTAATATTCTGGCATCATTTGGTTTATAAACTCACAAAGCAATCAATTTGTGGGATAACCCTCAGTAACTTTCTAGATTCAGCTCTAGGCACATTTCTTTTTCTGACATAGACAATAATAGCGATTGTAACCTAATTAATATCTGACCACATAAATTGAGCAACTTGAATTGTTTTATTTAAATGAAAAATCATACTTCATAATACAAAATGCAAAACTGCCTCAACACTTTCTAATCTGATACTTACAAAAATTAAACCTTAGGCCAAGGCAGTTGAAAAGCAACACTGAAGAATGACAGAGACCTTGTCTTCGACGCTAGGCTCTTCCTTGTAGCCAACTCTTTCCTTGAACTGTCGGATAAAAGCCGGCTCATCCTGCTTTGTATATGCAATGTTCCTACCTCCTCGTTTAGACATAATTCTAAATACAGAGAAAACAAAGACAACAACAGCTTCATAAACGTTTTAAATTCTAGAAATAAAAGACCACAATTTTCTAACTAACTACATGAAGCAATCTAATATGCAAAAATATTACAATTGCTTCCAGTTGATAATTAAAATTGTCAAGTTTGCATCTGCTTGCCAACACAATCACGGTATACAATACTGACCTCTGAACACTCTACCGTCTGATCGGTGGTCAAGTAAATTATATATTCAGTGATCAATCATTCAGTTATCTTTGTGCACATTAAATGATAGGCCCATGCAGGTTTCATGTTTATGCACATAAATTTCACGCTTCTTCCTTGTATACTGACCATCTTCGTGAACATGTGTAACAATCTCCTTTTGCATAATGAAATTTGATTTGACTTGTGACCAGTTCAATAGGTCTTTTCAGAGAGTGCATATGCCATTGCTTAACTTTGTTTACGTTTCACATGAAACATTTTAAATATGCACCATATACCTTGCAAAAAATTGTAAAAATCAGTCTGCATTGATTCAAACAGATAATAAAGACCAGTCTGCATCACATACTTGCCAACATCACACAGGTGCAAGTGTTCATACAGAATGTCAATACATTCTAGAATTTATATTAATTCTTCTTGACCCAAATGTTTCATTTGAACCACATCTTGGAATCTAGAAGTACCTTAGAATATTAGTCACGTATACAATGTATTCTTAAAACTACACAAGTTCCTTGATACAAACACATATTTCTTGGGTTAACGACAAGGAATTTATTTAGAAGTAGACCTCCACTGTATTAATATCGTGGCTCCACTGTGAGATTTAGAGGCGCCCCAGGCCAAAGGCACTATTGTCTCTAACCAATAAGACTTTTGCAAAACCATACTCCAACTTTATCAAACATAAAAAAATCACATTATGGCAATGATAGCTACAACTTTAAAAATAGTTTGCCAAATATAATAATAATAATGTGACATAATATACAAGATATAATAATGAAACACGAACCGAAAACCTGACTGGGACAACAAATAATGCCAAGATTCGCTTCAAATTGAAGACTATATATATTGGAGAGGTTGTCTTAACATCTTTCTGAGCAACGCCACATTAATATAATAGAGCTGAATGTTATAAAGACGATTAACTCGTGTTGTAAATGTTGAAACTTTTAAAGGCTACTCAAAGGTAAAGTGTAGGGCACCAGTTTATTCACGAGCTCTGCTTCGAGCCAGAGAGGTTGTCAATAAAGGTAGTCAGAAGGAGGTCCGAGCCCGGTTCAAGTGGAGCTTTAGAAGTTTGGTGATTATGATTACGGTTACCAGAGGTGCGTTGATGTTACAGATATTGCCTCTGTGGAGCCGGCGCCTATGATTATTTGATTGTTTGATTGTTCACATCTGATGTTTTGATATCTAGGCGTGGAGTGAAGTACATACTTGATACTTACTTACGTTATTAATGATTTCAATGAAACCGGAAGTGTAGAGATACGTTGGTAACCAAACTACCATCATCAATTAGTAACCAATCAATAAAAACATATTTTCTTTAAATGTCTGATACATTGTTGTAAAATTATTTTCGAATCACTGGGTCGTGTTTAAGTTGTGCCTGATGATAAAAAAATTAGGTAAGTGTTTGAAACAAAATCGTTAGTGTTTTGTGTTATCATCTTTTCGCGCATTGCCCAGGTGATGTCGAGTTCGAGTTTACGTGCATTTTTAAGTTAAAATAGTAAGTGATGGTTAATTCAAGTGCTCAGAATTTAAAAAAACAATCATTTCTTTGCAGAATATAGTTTTAAAACGTGTTATGTTTTGCTACGAGCTACCAAGCGGAAGACCGATGTGTTTCATTTTACATACAATACAATACAACTAACATTTATAGCGCGCCCTAATAAAACAGTCCTACTTAAAGGATGCATCATGCACCTTGTCTGTTTAACAGAATATAATTTAATACATTTTCTCATAGATTGGTCGATATGGCAGGCTTACACAAAGGCTTGTTAATTTTTCATATATTTCATCTAATTTTTGTGATGCATTTCTTATTCCTTTCCATTCACCCTCCCTTTGTAGTTTGAGCCCTCTCTCCATCCATTCATCTGTCCAGTGTCTTCCTTATGCAATGTGCAATCTATCATTATCCTATTCTCCACATGTCTTTTTGTGCATATGTTATTTTGATTTAGTTATTCATTTTCATTATTCATTTTTTCCATCTAGTTCTCTAAGAGTCTACCAGGATAAGACCGAATTGACTGAGAACACGATTTTTGCCAAATCAAGTGCCTCAGCACACAATGAATCGCAGCAGCTTCAAGGTGAGTTCTCTTCAATTTAAAACTCATCTTTATACTTTATCACGACTCAGGCAGTAAGTACATGTATTTGGCACTAACATTGTCTTCCTAACTACATCCATAATGTTCTGTCATCACTGACCTATTATTATATCAAACAACTGATTTCCTTTGACTGAAGCAATTTTGTGATCTTTTTTGCTATTATTTGCCTGAAATACTCTTATAATTCTTAATTTTGTAGAGAGGGAAAGATAATGATATTCTGAAGAATATTGCATTCCAGTAATTGTTTCTGGTTTTGTCACAGAAGAAAGGCAGACGAACACTGACTTCACGACCCAAGAGTAAGTAAACATTATAAAGAAAAGGTAGTTTTATATGAACCTTGAAAAACATAATCGTCATTCTAGATCTTTCAGCAAATGTCGCACATAGATAAGGCATATTCCTGCTTTGATCTGTGGGCCAACCGTATGGAATTCTTTGCCCGCTATGTTCATTTTGCTGCCTTCTGTCTACTATTTTAAGCAATTGTTAAACTGGTATTTGATTAAATGGTCTGTAAAAGTTTCGGTAGACACAAGGAATGTGTACGGTAATGTAATCTGTTTGTGTGTACTATACATAATTTCCATCATATTATGTTTCTGCCTTGTGGCACATTTCTGTATTGACTTCAATTTCTGCTGTTACTCTGTATGGAAATATTGATAAGAAAGGTTTCTCCATTGACACCCATGGATTCCTACAACAAATTGTAATATGAATTTTTGGTGATCAATAAAAAGAAAGTTTATGAAATACATTTCGGTGAAGCAGCTGCAGGAGATTTTATTGATCGATAACTGCTAACTAATTACACATTGGAGTCCATGACTAGATTTGTATAAGTTAGTGATTGTGTGTGTGTGTGTGTGTGTGTGTGTAATGTATTGCTTTAAATTACTCTACTTAAGTAATTAATCTGTTCCAGGTGCACCATCAAGAATGAGCAATGGTGTGAAGTACAGAGGTAATAGTTGTCACTATTAGATAGAAGAAGACAGTGGGATATGAAAGACTATTTACTACTTACTTACTTACCTTTCCTATCTATCTGACTTATTATCTTATTACTAGATCCTATGCATGTAGCTATCTTTCATTCATCCATCCATTGATTTGTCCTTTTCTCTATCACTTCTTATGCATCTTGCATTCGTTGTTGTCCTAAATTTCCTGTTCTATGCTTTTCTCTGTCTCTTTGTCTGTCTACCTGTCTACTTACATATGTCTGTCTCTTGGTGTGTGTTTTCATTTTCTTTATTGCATCCTTCAGCAACATGGAAATCAAGTAAAGTGCTACTTAAGCGAACTTGTCAACTTGCTTATATGTTTAGTCAGCTATTTTTGCATTGATATACATATATTGCCTGCACACTTTTGATTGACAGGTTCTCTGCATGGACAGCTAACAAGTGAATCAGCTAAGCGTGTTCCCCTCCAGGAATTCTCAATCAATGCATTGCGTAACTCTCGCCCCTACTGGACCCTTTCCCGCAGTAGTTCATCCTTTACTGGACTTGACAAGAATCGAGTTATTGGTGCTCCCTATGCTAGCACAAGTCACTACCTCAGGCAGCTGATGATTTCAGAAGCAGAGAAACAACACATCTTAGCAGGTAACTGAATCACGGGCTAGACTGATACAGCTGTCAATATTGCTATTGGGCTGTTGGCTATATGCCTTTATTGCCGATCTTGTTTTGCAGTAGCCTCATAGTTAGTTAATTTAATGACAGTCTTACTGATGTAGTAACCATTGCCTTGTGTCTGCTAAAGTGATATATATATACTATGTTCTTCTAAATTTCATATAGTAGGAACTTTTGTCTTTTATCTACAATTTCACACATGCCATTATAGGTGTTATTGGCGGTGTGTATGGGTAGTGTTGGTGACAAGGCTGATATTGGTGTGATGGTAGCATTTGATGATGATTAACGATGCAGTGTTGAATGCAAGACTTCAAACTTCGAGACCAAGACGAGACCGAGACAGTGAGGTACCAAGACCGAGACAGTGAGGTACCAAGACCGAGACACTAGGTTCAAGACAGTATGAGACAGTAAAAGACAAGTGATCCTATATATAGAATGCTGTAAAATGCTAATGTATCAGTTTTTGGGAATAATTTTTATTTGTAATTTCAATTTGTAACTTATAATGTATATAGTACAAATTCCTGAGAACAGTTTTTATATTGCTGCACAAGATTTTAAGACAGTTAACGCAAAATATATCGAGACCGCTTGTTCGAGACAGAACAAGACATTCACTTCAAGACAGTTTCTAAAAATTCGAGACACTACCTTGAGACTGAGACAGCAGACTATCGAGACCGAGACACTAAAAAACTGTCTCGAGACCGAGACTCTGTCTCGAGACCATACAACTCTGATCTGTAGTTATTCAGCCTAAGAATTGTTCTAGAAGCAGGCAAACAATCGATCCAAGGTTCACGAACTTACAAGTCGCCGGAAGACTACCACGATGAAGTCATCACCCTGAAAAAGGTTGACATCCAGATCAGAATAGTGTTTTCAAGCTTATGGTTTATAATGTATGTATCTGACTATTTATATAGCGCCTGATAAGAACCTCTAGAATAATTTTCATAGTGTCTGAAGAGTTTGGATGATTGCCTTGTCGCCTGTTTGTGCTTTCGTCTTTTCGGAATTGAGAATTGAACGTCGTCTCTTTGTTTTTTTTTATACTTTGGCTTTAATCAAATCAGTTGCCATCACATAACTTATGTGGATATTACAATTATAGTTATATAGCAGTTCTTTTCATAAGATTCTATTGAACACTTATAAGACGTTGTAAGAGATGATGTCATTTTATATATTATATTATATTATGGTAGTGATTGATGAGTTAGAAGGATTGGTGATGCAAGTTATTTCTTTAGATTTTATTAAAAGATGTTAATAGTGGTAGAAGAGACATATGAAATTAGATAGATGTTATTTCAGTAGACTTTTGGGAATTATAATGAGTTTCCAAATGATTCTAGTTATGACTGACAATTCGCTTAACATTTAGAGATGTTTTGAAGAAAATGATGATTGTTTGTTTTGAAAATGATGATGATAGCAACAACAAACGATCATGAATGTTGCAATAAAAGGACTGATTAATAATCATTAATTGATCGTGTAATATTTGTAGCAAATCCAAGATCTGACGAATGAGAATGCTGTCTTAAAAGTGAAGGCACAAAGAACTGAAGAAGAATACTTTATGAGAAAGGTAGCTGAATTTTTTATAGCTCAAGAGTTTTGGTTAATACTTGTAAACATATGGATGAAGATGTATAAGGAAATGATGAAGCAAATAAGTGCACAATCATGCACTGATTGAGTTATTTGGTTGGAAGAGAATAATTGTGATGCTATATATGAAAACAGACCACAACACAGGATTTGTTTACTGAGATACTGCCTTTTTAAAGTGGTCGCCCAAGGCAAAAATATATAAATTTAACTTTAACTGATATTTCCTATCAGACACTTGTGTCTTTCAATTTAGTTCATGAAAATGAAACATTGCAAGTATGTTTTGTCATGTGTTTGGATGAATGATCTCCCATGTTTGCCAGAAATAATGGTTTAACAATTGGGGCATAAACTGGGGTGTGTGTGTTGATTTTCAATAATATAATGACCTGCAATAACACCATGGAGAGCAGAATTAATTAGTATAAGTCTGCCAGAGTTGGTGTGTTTGGTCTACCATTCTGGGGGGGGGGGGGGCAGGCACAGGTGTATGAGTCTACAGATTATATTAGATAAATATTTTCATGATTTTTGTTTTTCAAAACTTTTAGCAAAGAGATGAAGAGCTTCAATGCATGGATCCCACTAAAGTAAGTTTGTCTCTACTTGTCAGTTATTAAAATTGTTAGCAGTTGCTTGTTCTTGAGGAATCTTCAGGTGTATGCTAGCACCTGTCTCGTCTGGAATCATCGACAACATCTTCAACACATTGGCAGTGATGGGTACGAATAGATGATCTACGCTGTCTTCGGTGTTAGTCCTAGTGATGTTATGTCCTCATCAGTATTATTGATCCAGCATAGACTTAGCCTATGTTTGTTTATATTTCCTTTGAATCTTGCTTCTAAGCTGCAAGATTGTGAATGACGAAAAAAACAATTTCACAAGATGTATGAAATAGATTTTACTTTCTATGTCAGTCTTTGACATTTTTGTAGAATTGTGGCATTGTGAAAAGCATGATAAATGCAGCCTAGTTTTGGCACATTGTCAGGTACCTAAAGGTACGATATTTTATATCTAGATAACTGTGTAGGGACCTTGAACAAGTCCATCGCACACCATTGCTCTACAGAACAACTGCAATTGCGCCGTTGAGGCGTGTGTATGCACTTCTGAGCAAAAAGATGTTGGAAGAAGGGCGGTATCAAATTTCGGAAATGAACGAATGAACTAATTACTAAGTTTTTTCAGGCTCCATAAAAAGCAAAATTACAATTGATATTTTATGGCATTCACAAATATTTTTTAACAGTTTTTGTTGAGGCAGTTTTTCCTGAAGAACTTTTTGTTTTCTCTTTAGGTGGAACAAACTCTTCGCCAGAAGTTGGCAACTCTGGAAAGGGCCATGCGAGACAAGGATCTCACACTGAGGTATGCAATTAAAGTGCAGTTCAGTAGTTTATGTTTTAGCCAAACCCTTAACCAACTTTTCTACTAGTTGTTTGGCACTTTACCTTTGGGCAATAAATTCTCCGACATGATATGAGAAGAACTAGTGATTATTTTTTCATTATTACATTTTACCTGTCCTTATGGTTTCATTGGGATATGTTCTCATTGAAGGTTAATTCAAATTTTAACGATTACCAATGATATTTGTAGTTGATGCTTTGGTTCATAGATTTTAGAGCTGGTATTTGTCATTGGTTGTGTTTCAGTAAGTTACAGAATGACTTGAAGACGACAAAACTGGAAGAGATGAAAGTGAAATTGGATGTTTATGCGGATGAAGTCAGGCGACTAAAAAGAAGCAAAGGAAACAGAGGAAAGAAACTGTTACGGTGACATTGAGTGGGAGCATTTCTATTCTTGTGTAATGTCTGATTGAATAAATGTGTCTGGACCTTTTTTAACTGGCATGATGATTAAATCTCTGCTGCTGTTTGACCATTCTTGTGTTTAACAGTAGGGAATGTTAGACAATAATCCTCTTTATTGGCATTGTGAGAAGTAGGCAAGAAAATGACATCGAGAAGTAGGCAAGTGAGAGATTCACACAGGACAAAGTGGTGCAATGTTTTTAGTGTTTGTGAATACCGGTTCGTTCACAGACTACGAGATGTAGAACTGACAGTTTTCACTTCAGCACAATCTATTCCTTTTGAAGCCGATGGTTAAATTAGCCAGATCTCACCAGATCTAAGACCCAGTACCTTGGATTTAATATCCGCCATATGAACTATAGAAAGGAGACCGAGACGTCTTCCGAACGTGCTTTTGTCACAATAATCGACCATATGAATCTTGTTTCTTATATTTTTGCATGTGTTCAAAATTTATAGCGAGCAGTGAGTATGTTTAACATAATTATATCCATCTGATAGGCTTAGGCTTTTGATTTTCAACACTTCTGGGTAAGCAATTGCCCACTGTTCAAAAGAAAGCTGTACATAACAAAAGACGACGAAATGAATTGCTAATCGATCAATTTCTGTGCCTCTGAATCTGTGTTTACAACAGATTAAACTCTGTTGTTCCTGGTTTGCATTCTGTTTTCTAGTCTTTCTAAGGAAAATGCAATTTTAAAGCTTTGTTGTTTCATGAGTTATGGGTCTAGATTCTGTTGATGTTATTTGTTTCCAAAATAAGTATTTTGTTCTCTCAGTGGCTCCTCCTCCTCAGAGGCTTTCGTAAGTGAGGAGACATCGGTCAGGATGAAGTCTCTGGTGACGACTTTGCATAAGATGGGAGTGGAGAAGGCTCGCCTCATCCAGGAGAATAAGCTGCTGAAACAGGACCTTCAAAGATCTATGGAAGGGAAAGAAGGAAAACTGAATCTCAATGACAGTAGTAGGTTGCTCGTAGACACTTTCACAGGAGCTGATTTTCTGAAATCGTTAGCAGTTAGCATATTTATATAACAACTAGTTATTTACCATCGTGTGATTTACTGTCTCTCTGATATGGGTTTTATGTTTTACTGAACGTTTTTAGGTTTACTTGTACATTTCCACGAAATTTGTTACCCTGTATCAGCTAATCGATTTATTAACTAAATTGTTTGCTAGCAAGTAAGTAAGTAGCCTACACTTTCACCTTACAAGTACACATGAATTACATTGAATGCAATGATTACATATAATATTTATACTTGAATAGACTATAACAGGAGCAGATTATAAAGCTACACATGCACAGCTAACCATAATTAAATATGCATCGATTAATTAATAAAACTAAGCAGTTTAGATTTAACAATTGATTTGATAAATTGCCATGGGGCTGGTGGATAACCTTTGCTATTGTTTTGATCTATCTAGAATATGAAGATATGACGAAAAAGGAACTACTTGCAACTGTGGACAAGCTGCAACAGGTGATTATACAAAGCACACTATCCAGTCAATTTTATTTCTTTAGCAAAAGAGAATTTTCTGGGTTTTATATCTTGCAAGATGCAGTCATTGGTTTATGAAATGATTTCATTCAAAGGAATTGTAAAATTTCTCTCTGTATTGGGTCAATTCATTATAGTTTGGATCTGCTCCTCCTCTTCCTAAATCTGGTGTTATATCGATGAACAATGCACTGCCTGTAAGGTGAGGAGTTTGTTTGAACGATTTGTTCTCCTTAACACTGAGCAGGTTATATAAGTGTAATTTGATATCGTAATTGGAATAGAAAGTTAGGAAATCCCTTACTACAACTAAGACTCTCCTAATCGCTTTGACATATCCTCAGTGTACATTTAATCTTCTGATGAACTGTTTTATGTCACTGTAGAAGATTGACAGACTCAAATCGGTTGACGAAAATCACATCAGAGTTAGAAAATCAAGTCAGGCTGACATAGAAGGTACTGGGATTGAATTGATGCTAGTAGCATTTGTTTAGATAATTGAATTATTGATTGTTAATTGATTGGTTGATCAGTTGAACCATTGGTCTATTATCCAGATGATTAATTCAGTTGTTAATTATGAGTTTCACTTAATTTCATTTTTAGTGTATTGGATGTTGAAGCAATCATAATTGTTATTGTAAATCCAGATTTCAGAAGATCTATTTTAAGTCAAGAGCTGGGTACCAGCTTATTAATGAGCACTGTATTGTGGGGTTGTCAAGAGATTAGTTTCCAGTGAAGGTGTGACTACAGTTGCCATAGATACCAGAGAGGAGGCAGAGGGGTTGCTATGGTAGGTTTCATTGAAGAAAGCTTGGAGGGCAGCGGATTGGAAGGGTTAGGGTTGAATTTATTGATGGATGAGATTTCAATTTGAATGGAAGCTTGTGGAGTGATAGGTAGAGTAGCCTTTGGTAGATAATGGTGGTGGGTGAGTGGAGTAAGAAGTGGTTGTATTTGTAAATGAATGAATGATTATTGATGATTTGATTTATGAATATGAATGAATGAATGATTATTGATGATTTGATTTATGAATATGAATGAATGAATGATTATTGATGATTTGATTTATGAACATGAATGAATGAATGATTATTGATGATTTGATTTATAAATGACTGAATATGCAGATGACTATATTTATTTAGCAGTTTCTTTATGAATTTATTATTCTGTCTTGTTCTCCATAACCTATTTTCTACCATCCTGGATCTCCAGGAATTCTGTTCATGGGTGACAATTGTGGAGCACATTTTCGTTCATTCATTTTGGAGCAACCCTCATTGAATGCCTTGTTTCTAGTGACACTGCCATCACAGAAGTTTCCAGCTTGTATTGGACGAGTCTTCTTGTTTGTTGCTGTTTAGGTAAACTGTCTCTGGAGGGTAGTTTGGCTGAGCGTCTCGACCAGTTGGACAAGAGAGAATCGGAACTATTGGAGGAAGTGGCAAAAAAAGCGTCCGTCATAGCACAACTGAAAGAGGACCGCGCTTTCTATCGTGAAAAATGCTCAGAGAACGAGTTAGTGCTTTGATACGTTTGGTTCAAGGGAAAGAGGGTCGCTAGGAATGAATGTGAGAGCAAAGGTCATACTTGTGCTGTTACACGGCTGAATATAGTCATGGCAACAGCGATGATGTCAGGGTAAACATGTTTAACATTATATAATTGTTTACTGTTTAATTCTTATCAGTTAGAATTGTTGTTACTAATTTTATTGTTATTATTACGATTAGCTTGGGTGCCCGGGTAAAGACAGGTTTTTGGCCCTGGAAAGGAGGAAGACGGTGGCCGCGGAATCTAGATATACATGTAAATAAATAGTATTTGTAGTACCTACCCACGTGACTGACTGTGCAAATGATACTGTATGGCTGCTACCTGTACGATATCTCGCAGGTGACACGATCCTGACGAATGAGAAGGAAACTGCTTTTATAAGTGTGTCAGAAGTGTGCCTTAGGTTTTTGGCGCCAGAGATCAGGAAGAGGGCGCCCGCAGGGTTCACAAATCCCTCTACTGCGTGTCCCAGGTGTTCCCGAGACAACGGTGAAGATTTCGAGTCAATAGCTGTAGAAATGCGTCACCGGACAGAGGGACACACAGAATCTCCTCTTATTCATAAGATTATTACTTCCTGTGGGTTGCATTACTTTCTGGAGTTTAAAGTTCTGAACTGTCATCTCAGAGTTTTCAGGTTGAACTTCCGGGCAGAGCAAAATGTATTATAAGTACACCCAAACATTGTTGCAAAAATGAAAAATGTCCTAGCACTCACATGCCAAAGCTAAGAAACTGAACTTATTCTCACTCATACCTAGATGCAGATTTGTATGCAAGCCTTCAAAGTGCGAGATATAACCATGACAGTTAAGACTCAATCAAAGCAGACCAAGGGGGTTGAGTTTGAAGACAATGGGTGTCAAGATCAAGACACAAGATTTGAGACAGTTGAGATCGTGTTGGTCACATATTTTCGAAATTGATGAAACCATTATGTGTCCACATCTGGAATACAATTTTTGTGAATTGTAAAGACTACTAGGGAAAATCAGCCGATCTCCTGTTTGAAGTCTTCTAAATGATTTTTATATTTGAGCCAACACTATTCTATTCCAAATAAATAAATTCTAAATTTACAGCTTAAGTTACCTGGAGTAAGGTAGATGTTGTTCCAATTGTTTCATTTATGGTCATTTACATCAATGTCAAAGCCATTTTTGTTGTTGTCCATGACTTCAAATTACGTGAATGCAACTCATAGACAATTGAAAAAAATTTAGAAAATGCTCTTCAATATTGGTTTTGTGCCGAATTCTCGATTATTTACCAAGAGGCATGGAGAGACCGAGGACTTTTATCAATGTAGAACAGTACTTGCAATTGGTGTCACACATTAACCAAAAATTTCGTTTTTAAACCTCCTGTGTGTTTAGCACTTACAAGTAACAAGTTAACACAACGACATAGGACAATTTTATGACGCAAGAGATAATGACAGTTTGCACGAGGGTGAGGGAGACCACTTATTCAAGAGAAGAAGACTTGCGCTTCAAGATGGCTTCCAAAAAGTCAAGAAATGACTGTAAGACCAAGATATTTCGTTCCCATGACCGGGGCATTAAAAAGCCTGTCTTGAGACATCTCAAGACCAAGACTGAGCCTCAAGACCATACAACTTTGCCTAGATGTCTCTGAGGATTTGGTTAAGAAAGAACTTCTCATCTTTTACTACTCTTACTATCACGATAATTCCATACTGGTCTTTTAATTTTTCATTTAGGAGAGAAGTGAAGCGCCTTCGGAAAGAGATTGATGTGCTGCAAGTGGATTTATCTGGTAAACATAGCAACATTCGAAGTGATATTCAACAACCGCTGTTGGTTTCCGGGAGACAGAGCCCACGTCCAAGCATCAACAGCAGGTGGTTAGGGTTACTTACACTGAGAAAATGCAATGAATTTCAACTGTAAATTGCTGAAACCTGATGATATACTATATGCTGATTGATCAAGAGGTACAGGAAGGTTTTCAGATGTTTATCAATGGCAACTATCAATGTTACCCTACCAATATGTAGCCTTGAATTTGTATGTGATGCTTTTTAGATTACAATGGAATCTTTACTATTTGTGGTTGCATAGATTTGTTAATTTCATATCGTGCATTTATTTTCAAAGACTGAGCGAAGAGGTAAAATAGAAACAGGATAGTAGTATCAGCCACACTTTGTTCTACCTTGTTTGGTGAGAGGGTGAACTGGTGTGAAATTGTTGCACTGCCTTCCAGAATTTTGTATCAATTCATCATGCTATTCATGACCCCTTCTATTTAAACTGGGTTTGTGGATTATCATTGTGTGTGTTACATGAAGATTTATGAGGCACAGGTTTTGCAACTAAATACACTGCATGAGCACTAAATTATGAAACTGGTGCTATTGAAGTTATTAGATTAGTTTATAATGTTTTACAGGAACTGATAGAATTTGTGATCTCAAGTTTCAGCTTTTCACTGTCTTCAGTTATTCGTGATCTCGATGATATTCCAATTTTTCACATATGATATAAGTTCATATTGTTTATGAGGAGTCTTGTTAATTAGGTAAATAGTTTTGTTCAATTGATTTAATTTTGGCCTGCACTGAATACCACAGAGGCTATGTAAGATCTGACTGCATTACATCTTTAGGCGCTCGTCAAGAGCTGACCGTGATGAGCCACTGAGGGTCGAGACCTTCAGGCGCAACCGAGCAGCAAAGGTCATCCAGCGAGGTTGGCGCCAGCATTCAAGATACCCGTATGATGAAGATAAGGTAATTTTCCAAAGTTCTTTTATTGCAGAATTTCCCAAATAGTGGGTCCCGATACGGCACTGGGTCAGGGAGGAGAAATTCCAGGTCACGTAAATCTCTTTATTTAATATTCAATATAAATAATTTTAATTAAACTAAATAAATTACAGATAATTGTGTGCTACAGGCAGTAAGTCACACCTCAGAAACTAGGCATCACCAAAAGGCACATGGAATTTATAAGGACATTCGTATCTGTTTTGTTTTGCGTATGGCAGTATTGGGATTCAAATTTTTGTGGGTCCCAAAGGAAAAGGTATAGAAATAACTGGGCCATGTGAATATATTTTTGGAAATGCTGTTTTGTGATATTATCTCCTTCCAGTTTGACTGAAGCCTTGTGCTTTCTCATTTGTTTCTATAGATATTATGTATAGAATAGAATTCTTTGCATTACTAGAATTGTTAGATTCGTGCTTTAAAGCAGCGTAAAATTAAAAGGTCATTCCCCGCATTTGCATTTCTTTCTTTCTATGTACGTGTGCTAGTTGTTCTCTGAAATGTTCACCTGACTTAAAAGTAGAAGGCCATAATTATGGTCAAACCTGGGGACACCTCCAATTAGTTGGACAGCAGCATTAAAAACAGACTGAAGCTCAAAATATTGGCTAGTGAAAGTCCAGCAAAGATGGAGTTATGAAATTCACTCTGGTGCGGATCTATGAGGGCATGAATCAAAGTAGTAGCAACATGAAAGGAGAGTCAGTGACAGATATCGGGGAGCTGACAGAGGTGGTAAAAGCATGAGTTTCAGACACTGTTGACATGATCAGTCAAGGACAGCTCCCGATCTAGGACGACTCCAAGGGCTCGGAGGGAATATGTACTGGTGTGTGGGTGTCTCCCTAAGGAAGGATTGTTTTTGGATATATCTGTCTGTCTGTCTGTCTGTCTACATGTATGTTTGTCTGTCTGTCTTTCATGAGACATTCATCAGAAGTTGTGTGTGTTGTGTCAGGAGATAGAGCTGATTCAGTCGACTCTGAAGGGTCATCGCAATCGTCGACTGAATATGTCACGACTGAGAGGATACATGGCTGATGAGGATGCAGAGGATGATGAAGGAGATAGTGATGATGAGGATGATGCTGTGCAGAGGATTCAGTCAGCCATAAAGGGCCATCGCTTCAGAAGTCAACAGTTGACCAGGTAACATGGTTTGCTGTAGTTCAGTGGTTCAGATATTAGATACTCTTATAATAATGAGATTTATTTATTTTTACTGAGAACAGAGTTGAATAAGGTTTAGTGTACCATAATAATATGTTCGTACACTTTGAACTGGCTTCTCAAATGGATTATGATTGGGAAGATTGTGTTGTGCTGTGTCAAGTCACTCTACCAAGGGTTGGATAGATTCTGTCACTTGTTGACATCATCTTGTGTAAATAGGGAAAACATATGACCTTTAAATCTATTGATCTATCTGTCTGTCTGTCTGTGTCTGTCTGTCTGTCTATCTGTCTATTAATTAATTCAGTAATTCTTAATTAATTCTTAGTTGTCACTACCACACTAAACATCAAGTGTCTAAGCGATATTTTATAGTGGAGCATATGACTGCCTTAGTTATGCTCTGTTTATTTTTTCACTTTGTTTCTCGTTGTGTTTATACTTTAGTTGCAATAAAGAGAAATTGCCATTTATTACTTTGATATGGTTGGTATATGGGGGTTCCTAATCTATCGGAATTTGCGTTCCTATTGGGGCTCCCATTGTAGCCAATATTAAGTCTGTTTTGTGGATTGTGTGAGATGTATTTCATTTCAATTGGTCACAATCAAACACTTTTGACTTTGATGTCTGTCTGTCTGCCTGCCTGTCTGTTTATCTGTCTATCTACATATCTGACTAGCTACCTATCTTTGTCTGTATGTATGTTTATCTGTCAATTGTCTGTTTGTCTATTTATTTATTTTTTATATATGTATACATACACCGTGTCTCAAAATAAAAAAAGCAAAATTGTTTTTCTCAGAACTTTGTCAAATTTCCACCAATTTTAATAACTTTTGGTAGGTAGATGGAAAAATGGCTGAAATTTTATGCTATATATAAATTTTCCACCTCACCTGACTCATATCACCGCACTACCTTGCTAAACACAGATGTACCAATTTTTAGTATAGACCTAACGCTTAAATGTGATTACTTTCAATAAACTATCTGACGACCGAATTAGCACGCAGTAAAATAAAATATGGTGTACTTAGCTGAGTTTTTAATTGCTACGACAGATCTGCTTAAGAGTGCTAGAATTTGTGCTCGAAATGTTCACCGCTTACACGGACACAAGCGCTTAGACAGTGACGCCACTGGCCAGTAGCAGCATAAACGATCGACTGGTTAAAGCGCGCCCATTCGTCAATCAGACGCGTTTTGAGTTTGTCGGCGCTGGCTATTATTGGAGCGGTAAACCTTCTCCTGCAGCACACTCCATATGCTATAGTCGACTGGGTTAAGATTCGGTGAATTTGGCGGCCACAGTGTTGGAGGGATGAAGTTGGGCATCTCTCGCTCCAGATAAGAGACGGTGTCGCGAGCTCGATGCGCCGGGGTGCCATCCTGTTGAAAGACAAAAACCTCGCACTGGGATATCTGGCCTACGTCTGGCAGTAGCTTCTGGGCAAGAAGGTTGTCGCAATAGTATGCCCCATTCACTTTGACATACAGCTCGATAAAATGGAGTTCAGTGCAGCCATTGCAAGTAATAAAATTTAAGTGTTATACTAAAAATTGGCACATCTGTGTTTTTACAGGGTAATGCGGTGATATGAGTCAGGTGAGGTGGAAAATTTATATATAGCATAAAATTTCAGCCATTTTTCCATCTACCTACCAAAAGTTATTAAAATTGGTGGAAATTTGACAAAGTTCTGAGAAAAACAATTTTGCTTGGTTTATTTTGAGACACGGTATATATATATATATATATATATATATATATATATATATCGATTGTCAATGCTTAATAATGTCTATGCTTTTGGTCGTGTCTATATTTCTGTTTTCCACCTGTCTGTCACCACCTTATTTTGCAGTTTGATTTGTTATTTTAAGGCGACATTCCAACGCTAGTTCTATTCAAAGCTTTTCGCCCAGAATTGCATCCAAACCAAATTCTGTCCAGAGCCCAAGAAGCTATTATTCTCGTAAGTTTCATTTTTATCTTCATACATACATGTGTGGCATGGTGGCCAATTGGTTAGAACGGTCAGCCCATAACGCAGATAGTGCAGGTTTGACCCTCGTCCGAGGGGTCAATGTGAAGGGACCTTGAGCAAATCCTTTTCGCTCACTATTGCTCTGCTGTACAACTGCGATTGTGCCGCCGAGGCGTGTATGCACCTTTGAACTAAATTGTAAGAAGGTTGATATCAAATTACAGTTGTACCATATATACAATTGCATGTGGTTGATCAGTCTTAATTATGCAAGATTAGTCTCTTGCTCAATGTGTGTATGTACGTTGTACAAGTGCAAATATTTGTTACACCTAGGAACTCCTAGGAAGAGCCAAATGCCTAGGCTCCTTTTCTCCATTTTACACAACCCCTCTCCATGCACCAATTAAAACCTAGAGCACACAACCATATTCCCCCAAAGACAACTCTCAATTTATCCCCATATCATTTAAAAATATCTCCCTAGTTTATTTACTGTATTTATAAATCCATCATCACAATACAACTGAAAGTGTATGCATTTGTTGTATGTATTGTCTCATAAATTATATGAATTTAAGTAGTCCCTATATAATTATCTGTATATTATGTTACCTGTGTATTATCTATGAACAATTAAACATACTATCGGGCATTTCAAGTACCTTGCAGAAGTGTCTGTGCTGACCCAAATGACGTTTAAGTCATTAGGATATAAAATCTAATGCTACATCAACAGAGCATTCTCTTCAGGTGTGACTATTATACACTCTAATGACAAGCTTTGTTGGTTTCCACCTTTTAGTGTACACTGGTTGTTAAAGTGCAAGGCTGTTAATATCGCGATAAAGTATCGCGATACTTTGGTATAGCCGATACTTTTATCAGTATTGCAGCGAGTATCGCGATAGTTTTATTTTGCTGGTATCGTATGTGTGTCGTGATACCTCTTTTTAGCCTGTCAGCGATACTCGATACCGATACTTTTTCTCCCTGACATTTATATGGTTTCGCAAGAAATATGTGAAGTCAATCATTGCGCTTTGATAAGTTTAGGTTTCTATCGGCCATATAAACCTTAGTGCCAACAAATGGAATATTTTATAGGCCTAAATAAAGAAATGACCGAAGTAGGCCTATGTCCTTGTGTGCGTTCACTAAAAGAAGTGGCTTGCCCAATTAATTTTAGAGTGTTTGCGAATTTAGTTGATCTTGAAAATGAATAGGACTGAGCAAGCGAAGATTTCAAGTGCGATATCAGAGCATTGTGTTCGAGCAGCGTGCCTGAAGGCTACTTCAAAGACATTGTGAATGGCCAATATGCGCAGGACTGGAAAGTCTTCATGTTCCTTCGTGTCAACAGTTTTGGGACGATATTCAGGAGCAAGAAATTTTAGATCCTTTCAAAATAACAAGCTGATTCATCAACTTTTAGTCGTGAAACCAAATTTACGAATGACTACCGGGTATGTCAGCAAAATACAAAAAATGCCATTAGATAGTTAGAGATTTAAAACATCATATTTTCAACTAGAAGAAAACTTTAGATTGGGGCGACATCTGTGTTTAAAAGAAAAGCGTGTACACAGAAATTTGACGAGTAACCATTCCTCTTATCTAGATTCCTTATGATTGGCCAAAGCTATCTTTGGAAAATTTTCTATTATTATCGGTGCATAATTTGTGCTAAGATCGAATTAAGCAAGCATAATGAAAAGTATTGGTATTGCAATACTTTTCAGAAAAAGTAGTGGTATTGCGATACTTTTAATTAGGAAGTATTGGTATTGCTATTGCAATACTTTTTTCCAGTATTGTTAACAGCCCTGTTAAAGTGTTAAATGCAGATCTTGGGAAAGGTGCTATGTAAATATTGAGCTGCTGATATCTGATTAAATTAATTTACCAACTGTACAATCTGTAGGAGCAATGAGAGCAAAGGATGATGACAGATATTCGGAAATCTCAGCAAGATCAAATCGAACAGGTATGTTGCAGAGCATGATTTTGGTTGACGTATTTCTTTTTAATGTTCATTTTACAACACCTTGATTTTTTCAGAATGTTTATAATTATGTTCCTCTGTTTTCTGTTTTTGACTTTATTTAATGATTTTATAAATTTTTACACTTCATTTTCTACTCAACTTTTTAAAGGCAACTTCAATAAATCATATATTGAATAGCTTAAAACTTAGAGAAATGATCATTCTCTGCCGTTGTCACCAACTCGCCTCCCCATCCATTAACTAGTATGACTGAGTTAAACACTGGGTGTCATGCTTTAAGATAATCTCAAACTCACAGCCCTCGTGGACCATCTCACAGCAACTTTCTCCTCCTCTGTCTATGCTATTATGAATACTCAAAACATCTCTTCCTCTTCAATCCATCAGAGTGTTAACAATACTGAAAAAAAAGTATTGCGATGTCAATACCAATACTTCATCAAAAAAAGTATTGCAATACCAATACGAATACTTTTTATTAAAAGTATTGCAATACCAATACTTTAACCAATACTTTTCAACGAGCAAATTTCCTGTTTATTCGCACAAAACATGTGCTAAAGAAAAATTAGTATAACTGCAATGTTAATTTTACATACAATAAAGCAGCATAATTACAATTTTTATTTTCACATATCAAAGATCAGTATAATTAAAATAATAATTTTTACAAAAAAATCACAATAACTAAAATTATTATGAAAATTATTGATTTCAAAATGTGTGCTACACGATGACATATCGGTAATGCGCTTGCTCGCGCAGCATGCGGTTGACTCCGTGTAACGACCCTGGGCAAGTTAATTGTTTGCGCAAACGTGCCTCTGTCGCCAAGCAGTAAGCTGGGAAGTAAACGGCCAGTCCTGTGATATCACTGGCCCCGTGTACAGTACCTTGGGATTCGTCCATTTTCGGCTCAAGGGCCTAGGAAAAAGAGATGAGCACCTCTCCAACGTTCAGTATGGGATGTAGACTGACTCCACTACTCAAGGACAAGGATGTGCATAGAGGGGAAAACACTATAATTACATCCATTCGTTTCCCTATTTATAGATTCCATCCATTCACACCATATATCATAGATTGCAACAAGAGACCATTTTCTGAGCATGATGATTTATTGCTCACCATTTCTTAAAGGACAGTGGACGCTTTTGGATTCTGCGAAGAGAATTTCAGAAGGGGCGAGACGCCCCCCTCTGAAATTAGGAGACCTACCTGCCAATCATAATGGGCCTTTACCAAGCAACAGATTTAGCAGCTGGGTCATTACTTGTAGATTAAGTCACTGGTCAGTACTGGTACTATTGGCTCAGTACCTCTCTTTTACCAGGTAGAAGACGTTGGCTATTTGCATATCAATAATAATATGGGTCGCAACGATCACATATACATACACGTACAGACACAAACACACGCAACCACCTACATGCATATTGCTATGCATGTCATTTATATATTCCTATACAAGTGCCTCTCTATTTATCTGCCTGTGTGGATAATGTCATCTCCTTTCCGTAGGGGCTAGTTTGGTGAATGGGCCTTAGTATTCAAGCCATAGCAGAGTATAGAGATAACAATCAGGTGGCTGTTTATACTGGACTACATCGACTGGTCAGCCTAGGCTATTGTGGTATCAAATCTCAGATACTATACAGGTGCCTCTCTATTCACCTGCCTGTGTGTCGAAATTACAAACTCGATTATTCTGTGCTGTTGGACCTCAGATAGTGCTTTTACACATGGGAGATAAGCAATTGCACCTTGTTTCGCCTGTATGTATGCGATAGACGCTCTGCATGGTCGAAATACTTGACATATATAACCCTTCCTTCTGCTTCCATGTGATATGCATAGCTCCTTTTCTCTATTTTACACAACCCCAAGCATGTTTTTCACCAATTTCTACCCCCATTTCATCCCCTCTCCATGCACCAATTAAAACCTAAAGCACACAACCATATTCCCCCAAAGACAACTCTCAATTTATCCCCATATCCTTTGAAAGTATTGTTGTGTTATGGACCTAGGGAACTTAAGTGGCTTATCAGGACAGCTTTCCCCTAGAGCCCGTGGAGTACGGCACCCGTTGTTTATCAGGTGACTGATCGACGACCTTGTTCTTCTTCAAATTTTATTACAACACTGCGAATGAAAACTTAACTGTCAGCAAACTAGTCGGCACTGTCCGCTACCAAACTGCACTGTCTGCAACGAATCGTACGGTCGGCGAGCGGGACTGTCTTTGACGAATGAACTGTCTTTTCTGTCGACTTTCCATTCTTCTTCGCTTTGCTGTTGAAGACTGCTGCACTCTCGAAGACTGCGGTGACTCCCTGGTTGACTTCAGAGGACTCGGCTCAAAAGTCGACTGAAGACTCTCGACGACTGAAGGCTCGACGACTGAAGACTTGACGACTGAAGACATCGACGACTGACAACTCGACGACTGAAGACTCGACTGAACACTCTCTCCGTTCTTCTTGACGACTGAAGGCTCGACGACTGAAGACTTGACGACTGAAGACTCTTGACGACTGAAGGCTTGACTCTGAAGGCGACTCAACGACTGAAGACTTGACTGAAAACTCTCCCCGTTCTTCTCGACGACTGAAGACTCTTGACGACTGAAGGCTCGACTCTGAAGACGACTGAAGACTCGACTCCAGACGAGAGCAGGCACATGCCTTTATAGGCCATACGCAGAGGTTGGCCCAGCCCGGGGGTCGGCCCAGCTCGAGGGTCGGCCCAGCCCAGAGGTCAGCCCAGCCCGGAGGGTCGGCCCAGCCCGAGGTTGGCTGAGGCACGTCGGTCGGCCCAGGCTGAGGTTGGCTGAGAGAGGTCTGCCGAGACGCGAAGGTTGGCCCAGCCCGAGGTTGGCTGAGGCACAGAGGTCAGCCCAGCCCGAGGTTGGCTGAGGCCCAGAGGTCGGCCCAGGTGTTGAGATCGGCCCGACCCAGAGGTCAGCCCTGCCCGAGGTCGGCCCAGCCCGGAGGTTGGCTCAGCCCTGAGGTCGGTCCAGGCGCTGAGGTCGGCCCGGCCCGGAGGTTGGCCCAGCCCGAGGTTGGCCCAGACTTTAATAATAATAATAATAATAATAACAATAATTATAACAATAACAATAATTATAACAATAATAATAATAAAAGAAAAGCTGGGAAGTGCTGCCTGCCACAGTATCTCCCTAGCTTATTTTACTGTATTTATAAATCCATCATCACTTATATTGACACTTGGTGGTTTTTCTCAATAAAGCGAATATATGAGTCATAACAGTTTTATGCCTTGGTTGTCATTATCTGTGATAATTCTGTGTTTATTCTAGGTTTCTTATTACTGAGTCATTTTATAAATGAATTATACTTTGCTTACCGGCACTATTTTACTATTTTTCTTCATTGAAGGTTCTGTTAGAACAAGCGTAAAGGACGTGAATAGCGGCAGATATTCACCCGTTTCCCCCAGAACAAGCCTTGTCTCAGGTATTTTCAACCATAATATACTTTAACATGGCAGCTCTTCACATATTTTAAATTCACCAAGGTCATGTGCCAATGCCTAAGCCGAACGACCCACCGTTGGTCAATGGTCACAACCACTGGCACAATGTGGTCAATTGTTTTTGTTTGTGTGCACCTTCTAAAGTCCTAAGTTTTAATTATTATTGTGTTTGCGAGTGCTCGTTTTTATAATGCCTCTAAACTTTTAAACTGACCTGACTATACAAGACCACATTCTAATGGAACTGCCTTCAACTGCTCGTGAAAAAAGGAAATAAGATTATAATTATGTGTGGAACTTCTGCGGCCGAAAGTTCTTCGCATGCGCAGAGGCCTTCACTCGCTAAATTTTTTACGTGTTCAGCCGAGGAAGTAACATTTTCTGTTGTATTAGGGGCCGAACTTTTGGCAGCGGAAGATTTATCCTATAATAATATCACATGTAAAGAATTTTCATAACTTTAATAAATTGCAAAAATTATTTTTATTCGTACATCTGCATATACAAACGTGTGTACCATGCACAAGGTTGTACGTTTGTATGAATAGACAAAACTAAAGTGAAGTTGATTGCTAAATATGTTTGTTTTACAGGGCGAATTACACCGGCTGGTCATGTTAGTAGAGTTTAGCCAATCTATTGTGATTAATATTTTCTTAAAGGGTATAGTTGCTCTCAGCAGCTTCTTCTGTGGTTCTTTCCTCTAAGTTAATGAACCAGACTTTTTAATATATTTCAGAGACAGGTCGTTTGGTCAGTCGGTCAGACCTTCCCCGTGATATATAAGTCGATCTAGACAAGCTAGCAAGCATTCTACATTAACTGGTTGTAGGCCACAGTGATTACCAGAAAATGTGTCCATAAACATTGTGATGATGGGGTGTGTGTGTGCTGTTTTCGTAAATTGTAAATTGCAAGTGCAGGGAGAACAGTAGTAAACAAAAGTAGTGTGAAGCATAAGCACTCTGGAGATGCTGCCTGAAAATGCAGTCATTTTTTTCGCTGCATTTTATCTTGACGATCTAGCAATCAACTGATTTCTTGCCAATAATATATTTGAGCTGTGGCCTTGGCAAGAAATATAGCCTTGGTTAGAGTAGCTTGGCCTTGATTTCTTGGTCTGGCCTTTACATCAATTGTTTCCTTTTTGCTGCACTTATGACTTGTATATTCTGCATGATTCCTTTAGGCACGGTCACAGTTTTCTGGAAAACATGGATCAGCAAGACCTTTGAACATGCTACCAGACTACAGTGAAGACGATGACGACATCCCTTTAAGATCCAGCAGACGAGGACTAATTTTCTGAGAATGGCCATAGCTTATCTGTTACCCATCATGTGGTGTTATCATAAAGCATTAATTGTAGTCCTGCAGTTGGTGCAAAAGATGACCACTTTTGCATCAATCTAGTTTAAACCGGTTTAATGCAGCTTTAGGATGCCAAAATATAAGTTTTAGAAACTACTGAAATCATAAAGATATTTCAGGTAATGGTTTTACTGATACAACTTCAGTAGTTCTTTGATAATTGCATCCATTTCCTTGCTGTATTTGAAACCAATTTAGGTCTTGAAAATGCTGTCTTTACAATACTCTTGCATTTGCAGAACAGTTTAGGCATAACATTTGTCAAAACCTTGATGCTTTTGGGTCTTTTTCGTTTTATATTTTATTTTTGACCACATCATTTCTGAAGTGACATATATTGGTATGTTGTTGATTTTATTTGAAAATGCATTTTATCTTTTAAAACTTAAGTAGCATTGCTTCAGTAGTTTAGTAATTTATAACTTTTGAGTGTATTTGATGGCAAATTGTTGTTTTTATTTGAATTTTTACATGTAATTATTTTTTATTGATATTGTTTTAAATGCATTTCTAAATTATCACCAGTTAAAAGATGATTTTTGAAATAATTTTAAAGTTAGCAACCTGTTGTGAGTAATGAAGTTCCCAGTATTTGTATATTCAATGTTGCCAAAGTTAGGACTTTAATTAAGCTTGGGCTGGTACAGGCACCTTGTGGCATTAAATGTTATAGACACATGTTGCATTGAACAAGCATTAAGTATGTCTAGTGCACGAGGGTAAGTGACAAATGCACAAACTGGTTGCTGTATGCCAGGAAATAATTACGCATGTGTCGGAAACACTTAAAAAATTGTGTATGGACTGGTTGGCAACTAGATTGTGATTGGTTAAAACTGAAACAAGGCTCATCTTTGATGTCAGTATATGTATAATATATATAAATAAAAGGACATATACTAGTATATAGCACTTGTGATTTACTTAGGACATAATTATATATATATATATATATGACTGTGTTTACTGTATATGGTAAATCTTGTGAAAATTATTCGCTGAAACCTCCTCATGGAGTGTAACATTCTAACGAAAATTCAGATACCAGTTGATGCATATGACTGAAGAAGAGAGTTGGTAGAGAAAGTGTGGTTTTGATTTAAAGTGTTATTTGAAGTACTTGTGATGATATTATTATATTATAATTATAAAGCTCTGGCCCTTGGGCCAGAGCTTTGTCTAAAGACAATACAATTGAGAATAATAGGTCTAATTTGTCATTTTTAAGGCTTTATGAGTTTTCTGTGATATATAATACAACTGAAATTTAATTTTGCCCTCTTCCAACATTGTTTGCTCAGAAGTGCACACGCCTCGACGGCGCAATTGCAGTTGTACTGCAGAGCAATTGTGCACGAAGGACTTGCTCAAGGTCCCTACACAGTGACGCTTCGGACGAGGGTCGAACTAGCACACTCGGCGTTTGCTCTCCGTAATGTTTGTAATTCATGATGCATATCGGAATCATGTTTTCAAAGCATAATTCAACTGTTTGTATGGCCCCTCTGAGATCCATATCTGTAATATATCGCTACTGGTCTGCCTTTACAAAAATGTTTCACACCCCCCAATCTTAATGGATAATGTAATGCAGTGAAAATCCACATTCTCTATTCAAAGAAATTATCCTCACAATGGCGATAAATCTCTCTAAACAGGTTTAACAAGCAGTACAACTCTTAAAATCTCTCTTGATAGGTTTAATAGAAAGTACAACTCTTAAATATCTCTTGCAATATTTAACAGTTCAAGTGTGGAACTAACTAAAGTTGCTTTATTAATTTATTTATATACTAATACGTACAATTTGGTGGAATTTTACATAGTTTTTGCATACTTTGTGTCGAGACCAAAGACCTGAACAAACTGAGAATCAAGTGCATGTAACAAACAATTGCAGGTTCTTGCCACATTAGCCATCAAGATCTCATAAAAAACTTGCCTCATTCAAAAAAAATAACCATTAACCAGAACCTTTGTCCAAGTTACTTCAAAAGAAAATTTTAAACTCATTCTATAGAAAAAACGATGCCAACATCAGTTCAAAATGTACATTGCATGAAAAAATCTTGTGCTCTTAAAACACTCTCAATGCTCAGAGCACCCATAAATAGCATATTTCAACTCTGTCAGCCAGACTAAACTTAAGTAGACTCAACGCAGTGTACATCTGAGCCTGCACATGTATGTATCATTTATGTAGCATATTTATGTAGCACTTTTATAAGCTGTGCATGACACACTTGTGCAACTTGACAGAAACAACTATAATAAATCACTACAAAAGCAACCAAAACACACAAATATAAACTAAACAGAAAGTCTTCAGCCGACAGAAGGGCGAGAGTCAATCTGATCAAATTTCATATTTCTGAATGTGATTCTATTACTCCAACCTTTGATTCCACTCCTCCACTTCACGTAGTCCTTTCACAAGCCGGTACTTCAACGCCTGGAAGTTGGCCAGGAGTACCCTCGGACGGCATCCGCCAATGTCATGTGGCAAACCATCCCAGTTTTGACGATTCTTGTAGTGATCTCTAACCCAGTCTGTGTCGTTAAGAATTTTTACTGGCTCACTGGAAATCGCATCAATCTGCAGGTGTGTTGGGCTAAAAAAAGACAAGATATTGAAGGGAAGGAATACCTTGACTTGAGCCATTTAGTAGTGCATTTGCACTTCTTCTCAAGAGGTTTGAATTCTAGTGCACACTGTACAAGGTAAAATTGATCCACTCTTTGCAACCAGGCAACCCATAAATTCTTGCTAGCGCATAAAACCACACCTGATACTTTGGGACCATGTCGCCCTTGCAGTGGTAAGGCCGCATTTACGGCGCCTTATAAATCGTCGTCATTATTATATATGTTCTTAAAAGGTTGTTGTCATTGGAAGTGTGTACTAAATGAATTGGCTATTCTGGTCGAGGGGCAACATATAGGAAGTGCTTCCACAGTTGTCAGTGGGGACCAACCGGAAATCGCCTCGACCGATTACCCCATTTTAAAAAAAAACTAATCGAAAGTATTCGTCTTGGCAAATAGTACACACACAAATAGATGGTTTGAAAAAAATTGAAACCATAACTACAAAGTTTATTGCATATTTTGATTTCCAATTTCCTCTTAAAATAAAAGGCTAAAATTTAATTTATATTTTTAAGTTATTACAGGTACAACATTATTTAGTTAAATGTCATTTTGAGAGAATTCTAAATTTTGAGCTTCGACATACATGGCAACAATTGACGAAGCAATGGTACTTGTCTGAGTGGCCGCTCTAGTAGCGACTAATCGGTTTGTACCCGGATCTGGCAAATAGTATATTCAAATTGGAAATTGTCTACCTGGCCAGTCCCTGTCAGACAAAAAGAGCATGATAAACGTTGCTGACATATGGGGCCATCCACATATAATGTACACAGCGATGGACGGTTCTAATTTCGACGATTTTGCGCATAGGTGCGTATGGCGAGGGAGGGGTCCTGAAAAATGTGTATGTACGCAAATATAACTGTCTAATTATGACGTCCACATTACAGAATATTAAAATCAAAACTGTAAACCCAATCACAGACTACATTCCTGCTTAATCAATTATATGTAGCATTACAAAATTTTAAGTGTAAGTGTTGTTAGTATTTTATTTCGTCATAACAGTTTTAACAAATTTAAGCTGTTAGACATGATACTTAAAAAATAGCCTATGGTAAAATCAATGTCTTTAGCTATTTAACCTTTGTTGAAAATATGATTTTTTGCGTCCATAATATATGGATGGGCCCAATACTAACATCACCAAATAGCCAGTGTTGCTAGATTTGTTACAAAGACCATTCAACTCACAAGTAGGAAAAACCTCGCCGTTGTGAGCTGAGAAAGCTGTTATAGTAGCCTTCGATGGCCTCCTCCATTTGCTTTGTGTTGTCTGAAACATCAAGAACAACAAAATTGAAATGGCACATCACAACAGAAACACATCAAATCATAATATCGGTGCACAAAAAAAAGGCCATCAAAAGTCTAGTTATTAGTACTTAGTAGGCTACTTATGCATTGCTCAATCCCAAATGACTAGATTACTGTACTATTCAACACACAGGTTAAAGCGCAAGTCAATGCTAATTAGCAAGATAAAATTCAAATATCTGTTAATAAACACATGGGCTAAATAACCAGCATTAAATACCAGTTAACAAACAGCTCAAACTAACAATCAACATACAGGCAAATAGCGTTTCAGTTAACATAAAAAAATACAGGCTAGCAACTAGATGAAATACCAGTCAACCAACCAATAAACAATACCGGTTAATCGTTAACCAATTCTATTAACAGGTAACTTATTTGCATTGTCTTGTTTGCACATTTGCTGAAACTACCATGTTACCATAGGTTGAATAATAATCGATAACCCATGCAAGGTTAACCAAGAAGCTTTCCAAAGAAACAAACCTGTCCATTCAATTCCAAGTGCAACCACTTTAGCTTGGACCATTTCTTTGTACAACCTCTTCTCTTTCTCCCCTAGTCTGGGTATCGTAGATAAGAAGTGACGTTTTGCTTCTGAAATGCTGGACAGAGACAATACAAAGAATTGACCATGATAGTAACTCCAAGTGAAATTCAGCCAAAGATAAGCATTAAGCAACATGGCCATCAATCTGAGCACAAGAATATATTTATTTCTTAAACAGCTAGAATACTGTACTATCAGTAATTTATAATCCATGGGCTGCATGATAAATTATATTTTACTTGAGAAATTATCACAGACCTATATACCAAAATGCTGAAGGTTAACAGAACAGCGCATGTGTTACAGCAAAAAACACAACTGAAATTGATCATTTAAGCCTAATGTTTGGAGCAGCGTTGTAAGACAGAGCAAAATTCCAAGATTAATACCCAGACCGGATGGTTGGAGACCCAAGACATAAGGGTTCAACGTCATCACCAATGCTTTTAGATCACAACTGAGTATTGTGCCATTCTTAAAACACAGCTAGTTGTTAATGCACAAATTGGCATGCTAGGTATTTTGGCATCCGGGGTGAGTAATTGTGAGCTCTATCAAGAACAAATGCTCAAGATAAAAAGCATGCAACCAATGGCTTGAGACATAGAGCAAAGTCTCAAAACCAAAAGCTTAAGACTGAGAACAAGACCCACACAGGAATATTAAGATCAAGACCTCAGGCTTTAAGACTAAGACACCATTTCCAGGTTTCAAGACCAAACCCATGGAACTCAACATCATGTCACTAGTCTCAATCATACCTCTTTCACTAGATCTGTTAATTCAAACTCATTCATATATCATGAAACTATGAACCACACCATTTCTGAACCAAATATTTTGACCATGCAAACTTAACCATACTCTCTTTAAAGCATTCTGTATCTGAACCATACCACTTCTGAACCATACCAGTTCTTAACTACACATTTTCATCCATGCCACTTCTGAACCATACCAGTTCTTAACTACACATTTTCATCCATGCCACTTTTGAACCATACCACTCTTTAATACACATTTTTATCCATGCCATTTCTGAAAAATGCACTTGTCTAATCAAAACATATTGACCAACGATTTTCAGCTGCTTTCAATTTCGAGTTCTAACCTTGAGAAGATGCAGCAGACTTTGATGAAACTGTGGTTTTGTGAGGGCGGTTGATTGAGAACGAAGAACTCAACGACACTTCCCTCTCGGGGCATTTCCATTAGCGACAGACTGGACAGATGCAGGAAGACGTCGGGACGACGCGGACCAGGACTAGCTGCAGGAAATGGCTCCAGATATCTTCCATCATAGACAACAAACGACTCACTCGAGTTATACAACAGAATGGCCTTTGCTTCCTCCTCCCAATGGTAAAGTACCGGTTGCCTACACACTGTTCACTCTCCATAATGAGACATACAAAGCTCATATGATAATATTCCCATATGAGCCTCATAATTATATCCTGGTCCCATATGGCAAGATGTGAAAAGCCTGTATTAAAATATAGTCACATTGGCTTCATGTCTAGCATTTTATAGGACACATATTGCTTGCAGTTTGAATCATTTTGGAGCAGAGCAGATTCATTATTAATGTAATTCCCACTTGAATTGAAACACAGATCTATGAAAAATACAATCATGCTTTCAATATTTCTACATAAGAAGCACACTTTTAACTTTGTTTCATGTTTTGTATTCAAAGCATTTCTGACTTTTTTATTTTACACCTACAAGACTCACAAGCGTGCTTTTAAATGCTTCTGACTCCAAGGCAATTTAAATTTGTTTCAATTTCAGATTCGGCGTGGAATTTTTTTTACGTCATGTGTACAATCAATCAATCAAAGTTTATTTGGCAATTCACTAAACAGAACAAGAATGATCATTATACAAATCTTACAACTATTACTATCAGATCATCCAGGAGACCCAATTAGGGATCAGAAGATCCCTCTGGTTAGGGCCACCTGGGGCAGGTGATAAATTCGTATGAGCCTATATGTTACAACTTACAGGCAATGTCTGAAACCGGAGATTTTGTAAAATGCCTAGGCAATTTGTCAAACCCTAACCTAAACTAACCCTATACCCTATACCTATCCCTAAACAGGAGATTTTACAAATTTCCTAAAAAGCAGGCATTTTACAAAATGCCTGGTTTCATACATAGCCTGTCACATATACAAGACAATTCGATTTTAATGCAGCCACATTTGTGATCCTTTGAAAAATTACTTGAATAGCTTACCCATCAAATAGAGGCGATGGCCTGATGAACCCAAAGTTGCCTCTTGATTTATTGAAGACCCCAACACAGTGGCAGAAGACATTCTGCCCACTGCCAAGCACCAGATACGGCATGTCATCCTGACGATAGCGAACCACGGCAACAGGATCAAAAGGCAAGGGTACGTCACACAGATCGACAGCACACACCTCAAATTCTAGGAAATCAAAAGCAAAACACAACAGATTTAAGCAGCATGGACAAAAGCTTGTATATACATAGGTAAATATGCAGACACATACCTAAAAATGCATATATGTATTTAAATATGTATATATGTACTTGAATATGTATAAATGTATTTAAATATGTAAACACGTATTTAAATAAGTATAAATGTATTTAAATATGTAAACACATATATATTTAAATATATACTTAAATATATATAGATATTTAAATATGTATACATGTCTTCATACTCAAAACTGCTCCATGATTAATTTACACTTACAATTCTTACTTCAATCAACAAATCAACTATATGAAACTCAAATTAAATCAACAATAGAACCAAAGTTCACCTTTCAAATGCTCCTTTCTGCGTAGGTAAGGAAACAACCCGACGCTCAGTTGAAAGTGTTTGTAGACGACCTTGTGATAGACAGGGTAATCATCGCCCCACGATTCGGTGTCCAGGGCCTGAGATCCAGTCAGACACCATCCATACTTCCTCATCTTACCAGACTCCTCCCAAGTCTCATATTGCTCTAGCACCTGGAACAACAACCTTGCAAGTTCAACCAGAGGCGGCGATCTCGTTTGAGAGGTGGGGGAATGCAACCTATGCAACTGCACAGGGCCGAAACGTTTCGAGGCCACCAACCTTGATGATGCCTTCTACAAGTGCTTTCTATGAACGATGATTTTGCATCCTAGGGGCCTACTGAGACTTCTGAGATTGACTTTCTGGTTGTGAACGCGGGATTAACACAACACAACATTTTTCCAATGTAATCTACAATGTCAACGTAACTAGTCTGTTCTGAGTTGTGTTTCAGTGGATCTTAAAATTTGTGATTGAGATGATTCAAAACAATAATATATAGCTGTTGCAAAAATTCTTTTTCTTTTCCACCAATGCCTAGATAAACACAAAAGCAATGGATCATTGTGTGTACCAGTATTACTTCATGCTTCAATTGGCATTGATTGCGATCTTTGGTGGTCACGGGGTTTCTGTATGCATAGGAATGCCAGAATGTTCAGGCTGGTGCTGATTCAACCATATCATGAACAAAACTCCAGTCATTTCTGCCTATGATACCTGAGTAGAACTCCTGAAGTGAATGGGTGCTAAACAAGTCTTCTTAATAATAATTGTTTACTACTAGTCTTTGAATGCCTCTCTTAAATTAAAGCAGCCTTTATAAAATCAGGCAAGTGAAACAGAAAACAATTGCAAATCTACAATTGATGTCAATGTAACTTTCGTCCGTTCTGAGTTGTGTTCCAGTGGATCTTAGACTTTGTGATTGAGTTGATTCAAAACAATAATGTATAGCAGTCGCAAAAATCCCTTTTTCTGCCACATCACCACATCTTATCTAAGGACTTGCAGTAATGAAATGTAGTTGTAAAGAGAACTCCCATCTAGACACTGCAGTTTCATGGCTTGGCTTCTGATTATGGCTTCTGATTACAGCTTGGCTTCTGATTATGGCTTCTGATTATGGCTTCTGATGTCGGCTTGGCTTGGATGCACCATCAGTTTTTGATGCCTTGTGCAGTAGTCACCAGTGCTACAGAAGTTACCAATGAACAACAGATGAAAAAAAAAAAACTTGCATTGTAATTCTGAACAAAGTCTTCGTTTTCATGCAGATCATTCAGAAAATTAAACGGCAGGTCTCCGAAACTGAAAGAAGATGAGATACAACTTATACACGGGTTGCTTATTAGTTTAACATCCATTATTCATATAGCACCATTATCTAACGAAAAGGCATTGGTTACCTATGCATAACAGCTGAGTGTTCAACAAAGACTTATACACATGCGCAAGAAAAGCTGAATGGAGTGTTAGGTGGCTCCTTGTAGTGACTTCATGACACTCAACTGAACATGTCCAATGGAATGCTTCAACTGAAGTCCCTTTCATGACGATAGATAAAAGTCTCAAGTTTACATTAAAATGGCATGTCTAGAGGTTTCTACGTCGAAACCAGGATCTTTTTAAACGTCTTTAGAATAATATCAAGAAGCACTCTATATAACAAGATCATGTTATGTGATGAGCTCATTTTCAAAATGCAAACTAATTGCGATTGTAATCAATAACTTTTATTGCGATGACATTTTACTTTCTACGTAATGTCAAGAATTAGTTTTATAACTTGCAGCGAACCTTCTTGGTAAGCACTCTAGAAGTAGCTTGTTATTAACGGCACTATATAAATGGCTGTAATTACATCACATCACATTGTGTGGCACGGTGGCCGATCGGTTAGAGCGGTCAGCCCGTGACGTTCATTGTGCGTTGAGGGCGCAGGTTCAACTCTCGCCGGGAAGTCACTGTGTAGGGACCTTGAGCAAGTCCTTCGCACACAATTGCTCTGCAGTACAACTGCAATTGGCCCTCAACGCATGTGTGTGCACTGCTGAGCAAAAAATGTTGGAAGAAGGGCGGTATCAAATTTTGGTAATAAATAAATAATAAATTACAATCTAACTTTGTGATCCGTATCTACATTATATCTGCGTATGTTTCAAAGAGACTCCGGCTAATCTACATGCACTAAGAAACCTCTGAAGGCAAAGTGAGAGAGATCAACTTACGAGTTGATATCTCCGACGGCAGACAGTAACTTCAGTCTCTCACGTGATTCACAATTCTCTAAGCATTCATTTACCCAACGAAAGGATGGAAAGACAACCTGTGTGAAAACCAATACACCCCACTGCCTTCAACAAGTCAGAAATATCACTGATTAATAACCTCACTTTGATAGATCCCGTTTATGGCACTATCAACTACCTCTGAGCAACACAAAAGCAAAGAGGTACAAACACCTCTCCAAAATGGAGGACCGTAAAAATTTGAATGCAGAACGTTTCAATTTCACCTCATCTATAAATACACTTTAATAAAAATCTCTTGAACATATTTAATTGGGGTATGAAATACACAAAATTTAACAATGCTTAGATTACACCGACAACAACAAAATATAAAATCCTTAGCAATATGTACTTATTACGATCATTTTGAAACAAAGAAAATTTTAGATGTAAAGACATGTGTGCAAAACAAATGTGACCACGATAGTTAAGCGGGTTTGTCCAGCAAGTTAGATCCAATAATTCCACAATTCACAAGCTCCATTTGGCAATACATCATCTCATTTACCAGCTCTCTGCTCCTTAAGTCCTTAAGACGCACCTACCCACCCATTGTTAACACCTGTCACTGACCTTGACACGCTTGATGGACGACTGGAAGTTGCCTGACAATGCATTTGGGAAGACATCATTCAGGATCGAATAGCCACGCTGATCAATTCGCTCCGTCTTGTAGAGTGACTGAAACCAAAGAAAATAACGAGAATAGACCAAGTGCAGAACAAACATATTTATACAAACCATAGGCAGTCCTTGTTGGGTCTTACCTCTGCCTATTGTCATGATCTCTGCTACAACAGACCATATTTATACAAACCATAGGCGGTCCTTGCTTGGTCTTAGCCTTGCCTATCTTCGCAATCTCTGCTACAACAGATCATATTTATACAAACCATAGGCGATCCTTGTTGGGTCTTAACCCTGCCTATTGTCATGATCTCTGCTACAACAGACCATATTTATACAAACCATAGACGGTCCTTGCTTGGTCTTACCCTTGCCTATCTTTGCAATCTCTGCCACTCTCCTCTGATCAACTGATTGATAATTGTTTTAATAATCACTATCATCAACAACATCATCATGGTCATCATCATAATCAGATAGCTGTTGCTATCACCATCATCAGTATTATTATCACTGACCCCCAGAAACGTGAATGCAGCAAAAAGAATCAACTGCTTGCCTGCTTTTTCTTGGTTGACTTCCAGATAAGGTTTTTGAGGATTTTCTGGAGCTGTGATGCCCCATACTGGGTTGAATCATTAGTGTAACTCACTCCTAAATATATTTGACAAGATAAGATTATGAAAAAATGTAAGCACACATAGAACATGCAAGACAACTTGGTTGTTCTCTCAAACAAATATTCAGAGTGTAGCAGACAAGCTTTGCTGAACACAGTACAATTATCTGTTGTAACATCTTACGAAATGACCTATTGGTTTTTCTTTACCTAAATTCAGCTAAGTAAGGTAGATGTGTTTGTCTTAAAGAGAAGCAATATCAATCTGTGACTACATTGCATAAATCCATATGAACAAAAATGAATACAAAAAATGAATATGCAAGACATAAATGAATATGCAAATGAATATGCATGACAATAAAAAGTGGAAAAACACTGATAACATAAAAATGCTAAAAAAAATTCACAGAAAACAATAAAACTGCTTTACATTACTTATCTGATTTACTTACTGCAGCTTACTACCTGATTTACATTAGTTTACCAAACCCATTAACTCTGTGCTGTCCAACATGAGACCCACGGGCTGAATTTAAGTGGCCCTCTCCGATCCTGCTAAATTCTAGCAATTTGTGACCACAACTGCACAACTGAAGTAAAAGACAAGGTCTATGGCCCACTTGCATAGCCATTCATTCGCAACGTGGCTCATCGTTTGACAAAGTGAACAAAAAAGCACACACTCATGTGATCATTAATCATGATTATTGCATAATAAATTCTAATACGATAAATAATTTCCAATAAATTTCAGTCATTGCTTCTGAGTAAACTGATATTAATGTAAGCTTTCAAAAATAATTTCTTTGGTGGCTCTTGGTGTCAAAATGGTTGGACAACACTGTACTACCAGTAGTGTTCTTTTAATAATGTTTAATTTTAGTTTTAGTTATGATTGTCAGTCTTCATTTTCAGTTTTAGTTATGATTGTTTCTCAAATTTAATTTTAGTTTTTGTTGTAGTTGTCACGTCTCAGCTTCAGTTTGGTTTTAGTTTTTTCAATATTAGTTTTAGTTTTCACCTGCTAATTTTAGGTTTAGTTAAAGGAAGATGTTTTCACTTTAGCTTAAGTAGGCTAATTTTAGCTTTAGTAATTTAATATCAATATATGCTATAAGCCCAGCAATAATTCTTTAATTCCAATTTAATTCTAATCAATTGTCAATTGATGGTAGACTATAATTACTATGGTCTGCCACTGACATTCATTACACGTGAGGCCAAAAAAGAGTGACGTGAAAATTTCATCATTCCTGAATTAATAAAGTGAACTTATTGCAGTAACTGCTAAGAATTTTTTATAAATAAAAACTATACGAATCGACGAAATGGTAACCGGAAGCAGCAACATCTCGTTCTCCTTGTGTGTTATCTTACATAGACGAACAGAGGTACGGCATGACATAACGTCACATCATTTGCAGAATCATGTACAAATGAAACAAATAATGACTAGGCCCCCAAGTTAGGAAAATTTTTAAGCAGAAATATTTGTTTTATTCGGGCTAAATATCGTTTTAGTTTTCTTTGCATCTATTTCTGTTTTGTTTCAGTTTTTATTGCCACAAACTTCGTTTTCATTTTAGTTTTCGCGGCCTCCAAATTCTAGTTTCAATTTTCGTCAATAAAAACGCTTAAATTTCGTTAATTCCCATTTTCGTTTTCGAAAACAACACTAACTAACACCACCTTACTACCACCCTGACTTCGCTGAACTGTGTTGTTCGGAATGAATGAATGAATGATCCACTTTATCAACTTTACCTTACTACCGGACCTTAACTTACCTTATCATATTTACTTGCTCAAAATTTACCTGGTTTTGTGTGGATAAGTCGAACAGCGGGAGAAACGTTAGAGAAGTCTATCCCAGACAACACATTCAGATCAGAGATCTGCATAGAAGTGAGAAACTCAGTCAGATCCTTCGAGAAAGGAGTAGCATGCTGCTGGGCTGAAGTCGTCTCAACTGCAGAAGACAGACAATGACAGAGCAGTTACAAACAATGGTAATCACAACTTCACAATAATAGTAACATGACTTAACAATACTATTCTTACAAGTCTTCCAAATCACATAATAAAAATCAATAAGTATTAAAGACTAAACCAGTAATGCCAAGTGTTAATATAATGATAACAGTATGCCATGGTGACCTACTGGCAAAACAGAAACTACTACGATGGCATGCCACCGTGACAGTCACCATACTAGAAAAATTGAACCTACCATCGAATGATGACATGTTACTATTACAATTCACTTACTGGTAAATTGGAATGAACTATTATAAGATGCAACTGTTACCATGGCAATTCACTCACTGGCAAAATGGAACCTACTATCTTACGATGCCAATGTTACCATGGTAATTCACTTACTGGGAAAAAACCAGTAAGCCACAGCCTCATGACAACTTACTGCAATTCGACTGGTCTTTGTGTACTGCTAAAAAGTCATGAAACCATCCGAACTGGACGCGGTTCTCCCATTCACAGATAGACGTTGATGAAGAAACGAGAACAAATCGTAGCATTTGTGCAGACCTTTGCAACACAAGAGATTAAAATAGGTCAATCAAACATATGTCATGAGGGAATTTAATCAAGTTTTGAAACAAACAAAACAAAAGAGTCATCTAAAGTTAAGAACACTGAATTCTAAAACAAGTAAGGAATTTTATCAGAGATGAAACTGTAAAAATTAATCTAATTCAAAGATGTAAATCAAATATTGAAAAAAAATGAAACTAATGTCTAAAATCATTTGCTACACAGTCATTGGACTGGCTGGTTACACAATACTTATACAAATGTAACAATCAATTAACCAATTATGATGTAATAATAATCAAACGATTAAAACTAGCAAACACCACAGAAAATGACGAAAAATATGACGATAAAAAATATCTAACAAACTTGAGCAGCATGAATTGGCATTTGATTTTCATTTCCGGATAGATGCTGAGTCGAACGAATCTGCACTTTGGACAGGACATAACGGCCCAAATTTGGTGAGCTTTATAAAAAAGAGAACAGATTAATATAGTTACAGTAGACAAAATAGATCTATAAATTAATGCAAATTAAACATGTCTAGCAGTAAAGAATGCAAACCTACAGTAAACAAAAATTTATAAAAAAATGACAAATCTTTATTACCTATTATGGGCTTGGGACAAGAACAGCAGACAATGATGTACTCTGGATAAATTCTATCATCCTAAAAAATAAGAAAATAAATGATACAAACTTCAACCCATCAAATTACAAAAACAAACAGATAACTTGATAACAAGAAAATGAAATTTGCCAACCAAAGGATGTAATATAGGAAAACCGAAAATCAACTTAAAATAAAAAGAGAACAAACCAATTAATATAATTATTATAACACAAAAAATGCACATTATTACAAAGTCACAACCTCAAAAAGTTCAAAGTGCCTTAAACAAACAAACAAACAAACAAATTGTTTTTATTGACCTCTGCATTTACACTATGACAAAGTTGATAATAAATTGATATGACATGTAAGGTTCAACAGGGAGGATAAGACCCGAGAAGGACCGAGGTTCTGTAGGGGGGCCACCCACATCGAGAGGCAAAAGTTGTGATGGTCAGAGGTCGACACTTAAATAATACTAAAAAGGAAAAAAAGCAGCTTAATTAATTATTAGCTATAAACAGCATTGTTCAAGTTGAATTTACATGTTTGCTATGCCTGCCTTTACAGTCTTCATGTTAATGATGGTTATGTTGATAATGATCATGGTTACATCAGAGTCATACACAGATCAGTGTTATGCAGTATGTATTTAATCCAACGAAGTCAAAGTAATATGCTCATGGATTTCTATTTGAAATATACAAACATTTGGTAGGTTCTTCAATTTTTCTGGAAGGCTGTTCCAGAGTTTAGCACCCGAGTATTTGATAGTGAACGTTCTTGTATTTGTACAAGTGTATACAGGCCTATAAGAGGAGGATGTGGAGTATAGACAATAGGGAGTGGCTTCAGATAGTGGAGTAAAGTAGTTGTTGAAGATCGGAGGTAGTAGATTATGACTGTATTTAAACAGGAATTCAGATATTTGGTATAGTGTTATTTGCTTTAGTTTTAGTATACCCAACTGATTATAGGTAAGGTCAACCTGAGTCAAAGGAGGACAACCAGTGATGAAGTGAACAGCACGGTTTTGGAGAGTGGTTAGCTGCTTAAGTCAGGATGGGTAGTTCGATGCCCAAATAATGTTACAATAGCTTAAGTAGGGGTTTATCATCGTAAAATATAAGTTTCTACGTATATTTAGAGGCAATAGATATGCTACTTCAAATAGTATCCCAATATGTTTGGCAATTTTTATTGCGATATGGTGAATATGATCATTCCACGTTAATTGATGTGACCTTTGGTATCGAGGTATTATTTATTAGCAGACTGTCTTTGATCTGGGGTGGTTTCTTGCGATGAGAGCAAAATAATATGTAGTTTGTTTTTTTAATGTTTAAGGATAGTTTGTTAGCTGCAAACCAATTTGCCACGTATTTTAGTTCGAGATTTAGCAGCTGAATTAATTTGTCATACGATTTATGGGATGCAAATACGTTTGTGTCATCTGCAAATAGAAAGAATTGGAGGATAGAGGATGCTTGGGAAGATCGTTAATAAATAATAGAAAGAGTAGAGGAACTAAAATTGATCCCTGGGGGACGCCATGCTTTATGCGATTTAAAGAGGATAAATGACTATTGCATTTAACTTGCTGGTGTCTACCATTAAGATAGTTTCGGAACCAAGTTAGTGCGGAACCACGTATGCCTAAGTATTCCAATTTTAGCAATAATATGTCATGATTTACAGAGTCAAAGCCTTCACCACGTCGACAAAGATTCCAATGGCATACTCATTCCGGTCAATTGCAGCAGCGATGTTATCTTGGACTGTGAGAAGAGACATTAGGGTAGAGTGGCCATGCTGGAAGCCGTGTTGAGACTTAAAGAGTACACCTTTGGCCTTAACATAATCATACAAATGTACATACATTACTTTTTCTAGTAATTTGGAAAAATAGGGCAAAATGGAAATAAGTCGGTAATTGGAAAGTTCCTCACTATTACCTTGTTTGTAAATAGGAGTGACTTTGGTTTCCTTCAGTGGACCAGGTATAGAGCCAGTGGCTAATGAACAGTTTATTATGTGGATCAAGGGTTTTGCAATAATAGATAGCAATGGCTTAATAATTGCAGGATTTAAATCATCCGTGCCGGTACTACGAGTTGATTTCAAAGTGGTACTCAAGGCAAGCAACTCTTCAACCGAGGTAGGGTATATTGCAAACGAGGAAAGACTGGGGGAGCCGAGGTAAGAGGTAACTGGCGACTTTGCTGTGGTATTTGAGCAATTATATCATCGGCTATACTAGTGAAATAATTATTAAACAGGTCGGCCAACTGGGCGCCATCTGTAACCATGGTACCATTGGAACTCACACATTTTATTATTGTATCACGTGGCTTGGTTCTGAGAATCAATTTTATTGTCGCCCAAGTGTTTTTTAGGTCGTTACTGTGTCTAGTAAATTCAGACGAGTAGAAGCTTTTTCAGATTTTTTACATAAAGTTTTGAATTTATTTTTATAGATAGTATATTTGTCTTTGTTGATTGTTGTCAGATTTTTTATGTAAACCAGATAGAGTTTATTTTTAGTCATACTAGATTTATAGAGGGCAGCTGTCATCCACGGTTTTCTGTAGATAGGCTTATTAGCTGATTTAAGTTTAATAGGAAAAGCAGTTCTAGGCAGATTTGACTTTAGAGATAAAGAGCTCATAGGCTAATGATGCATCCTCATTTTCACAAGCCTCAATTATACTTTTTCAGTCACACTCGGTCAAAGTGACTCAAAGCGTTCCTTGGATGCCAAATCAAATTGTCTAGTCAGGATATTGTGAGAGTTTATCATTCGCAACGAGGTAAGATCAGCCCATATTAAAACAGGGAGGTGGTCTGACAAGTCTTCTGCTAGAATTGTGGGTTGAACAACCTTGGAAACACAATTTACAAATATATTATCGATCAGTGAGGCAGATGAAGTGGTGATTCGAGTAGGTTGAGAAATAGTCGACAAGAAGTGAAATAATGTCAAAATGTTATAGAAGATACCGGTTGGCTTATGTTCCTGAATTTTTAGAAGGTCTATATTGAAATCTCCTAATATAAATACATCCTTGGCCTTAGATTGAATAGCCAGTAGTAGAAATTCCCATTCCTGGTTGAAAGTGTCCAAGCAACTACTCGGTGGCCTATAGACTGACACAGCCATGAACTTTGAGTTATCTGCCGTTTCTATGCACACGAATAGAGATTCGTATGTGGTATGAGTGGAGCAGTTTGCAGGCGCTTGCATTAAGGAATAGTCGAGGTTATTTTTTATAAAAAACCAACGCCCCCACCCCTATCAGCTGCTCGACATTTATGTTTGAATCTATATCCTGGTATTGATACAGTACTTGCCGAGTCAGTATCAAGCCAAGTTTCGGTGACTGCCAAGATGTCTATAGATAGTGAGACCAACAGATGTTCTATTCTGGGGATCTTTGATTAAATACTATGGCAATTAATGTGCATCAGGGAAATCAAATGTGGATTTTTGTTGTAGACAACTGTTGAAGTATCAGAAAGGCTGTATTTACTGATTACTGGTCTTATTGTGAAATAATTTTCATCAGAATCGACATCAGGGTTATTCAGGAGCCAATGTCCTTCCTCTTAGTCAGTGAAGATTTCCAATCTCGGGCCTTCATTCATTCTTATTACATTAGAAGTAGAATTACTGATGTCAAGCGTGGGCGTTATAAATTCCTTATCATCATCAGTGTAGCTAAAAGGGAATGTTCTAGCAAGGCATTTGAGGCAGCACCAATTGTCCTGAGGGGTAATTGAACCACCAAGATGTGCTGCATGATAACAAACCGAGCATAGTAAGCATGCCTTACAAAGGTATATAGAATGTGTTCAGAAACATTACACAGATACATTACACAAATACATTACCAGGTCAGTTCAAAGTTTAAATGAGCTCCATTAGAAATGCTTACTTCATTAACGAGCAGATGTAGACTACATGATCCTGGGAAACGGGCAACAAACCCCTTAGCAACTATTGTCTCGATGGGGTCGGTGATCGAAACAATGGCTGTCTCTAATCCATCCAACTTCACAAGTTCATCAAAGGTCAGGAACTTACACTGTGAATGGCAGCCACTGAAACAACAAATTTATTTAGAATTTAAAACAACAAATTTATTTAGAGTTAACACATCATCACAAGACACATCACAAGTGCGGCACGGTGGCCTATCAGTAATGCACATGCTCGCAGAGCATGCGGTTGCGAACTTTACTTTATTTTACATTACAAGACGCATCACAATGGTCTTTCACTCGTAATAGATCAACACCATGGGTAGTCATTGTTAACATGTCATATGAGAACTGCAGTGTAGCGCAAATAGTGACTTAATCGGTTATGTACCGCATGGTCAACCCACTATCTCTTAAGGTATGTACCTCTGATGACTTCATCATGATTAGTTTATGCTAATAATAATAATGCCAATAACCTGAGGAATAATTGCAATAAACTGAGGAACAGGATCAAACTAAACAAGACAAAAGAGGCTGAAGTAACCTTTGACCATATCCGGCGACATCCAGGTTAGTCCGTAGTCCACTGACAAAGAAATGGCCGATGTCTTCTTTTCCAACCCAGTTCACATGCTCTTGAAATACAAACAAGAAATTGATGCAAAATAGAATTGTTACAAAAAGCAATTTGTAGGACGGACCTGCGATTATTTTGAACCCAGACGCACGAAGATAAAGGAGAAATTTCATCTGCAAGCTGACGCCTCTAACTGAAAACAGCCATCTTAAATTCCCATTACAGTCTGAAAACAGTATTATGTAAAGTCTAAAGTCTCTGAATTGATGTCTAGGCAATATAGAGTAAGGGCACAATGGAGTCAAAATCTAGAACAAACTATTTTTTAAGTTGTAGCTATCAATGCCAATATGTGATTTTTATGTTTGATAAAGTTGGAGTACGGTTTTGCAAAAGTTCTGTCTTATTGGTTAGAGACAATAGTGCCTTGGGCCTGGATTTTAACCGCTGACCTCTCGAGGTCAAGGCAGGGATTTTAACCGCTGACCTCTCGATCAACACTCCAGCATGATGTTAGCCACTAAATAATCATGAACGGTAACGCTACACAAATTTCATCTGTTTACTAAACACCGATGGGTGACCATGCATGATATATTATGCCAACTAGCCTTCCAGGCTTTATGGTTGTTAACTGAATATCAGTGCAAGTAGAGGCGATTACAATGGTGTCTTGTCAATTCTTGTACCTTAATCAAATGTACCTTCAACCTCTGATCCACATTTCTAATGAATTTCTAAACAGCTGTGTAAATAAATGTATAGATCTATCATTTTCAGGTAAATGTCTATGGCATTTCGTCCCAGATGAACATATTGTGACTTGTGAAGGATTATGCATCAGGTATCCAAATTATCAGTTACGACACCTCTGGGCGAAGCAGTAGTGTTGGTCGTCTGGCTTACAGTAACTAACTTCTTACAGGTATCAAAAGTATAATATGCAAAAGCTGCAGAAAGATCAGAACTCATTGGCTAGAGTCATAACAAATACATCAAGACAAGAGTATAAACTCCTGTGCTGTTTGGGAAAGAACCTTCCTTCGCGTTGGGTTCATAAAACGTTGAATTGTTCTGGGTCATTCTGTATAAACCCCCAGAGGATTGGAAAAGACCATGAAGTCGACCGACGTTGGAATAAAGTTATCAAGAAAGATCTGACTTTATATGTACAACAATTGCAGCAAATAAATAAATGAAACTGGATAAGAAAAAGCCGGACCTACTCAGTTGCAGTGGAGGCTCCATCTCTTCAGATTCTTCCTGTCCAACTGAAATGCGATAGCAGTCCGGGTGTTGTCCAGCTCCACTTTGATTCCATTGTTGGCCACCTCCATTAAATCCTCCAAAACCTTCAGCAGAGACTTCACTGTTGAACTCTCCTCTTCCTTTTGTCGGCCACTCATTAGCCACACCCCTTTGGAGGTTCGTTCCCCCTTCATCGAGGAAGCCATGTTTCTCGTAGCCGAGCCACGTCTTCCGACTTGATGATTTTGCATCGAACATGTTGTCTGTAGTCAGAACCATTTCTATGAAATCACATTCTGTCTGAGGACCAAGAACCTTTCTGGAAAACATTTCCATCTCCTTTGGTCTTGGCTTCACAACTGCAACCTTTCTTGGACCAGCAGGATAGGCTGTTGGTACCGGACTCCTGGATCCATGATGGTCAAAAGACGTCGGCATGACTGATCTGCCACGCCTTGGCATCAAAAGTTGACGTTGAGACAAACAATAGCGCTGAGTTGCTTGTAAAGTGTTCGGATATGAAGATCTTTCCTCTCTTTCGGCTATCGTCGACATAAGTGCAGTGTTTCGGGGTCTTGACAGATTCATGCTCGCCGGTTGATTATCTTGGGCAGACCAATTTCCAGTTGCGAGATGTGAGATTGGTGCATCCTTGAAACAAAACTCCCCTCTTTCGGCTATCGACATAAGTGCAGTGTTTCGGGGTCTCGACAGATTCATGCTCGCCGGTTGATTATCTTTGGCAGACCAATTTCCAGTTGCGAGATGTGAGATTGGTGCATCCTTGAAACAAAACTCCCCTCTTTCGGCTATCGACATAAGTGCAGTGTTTCGGGGTCTTGACAGATTCATGCTCGCCGGTTGATTATCTTGGGCAGACCAATTTCCAGTTGTGAGATGTGAGATTGGTGCATCCTTGAAACAAAACTCCCCTCTTTCGGCTATCGACATAAGTGCAGTGTTTCGGGGTCTTGACAGATTCATGCTCGCCGGTTGATTATCTTGGGCAGACCAATTTCCAGTTGTGAGATGTGAGATTGGTGCATCCTTGAAACAAAACTCCCCTCTTTCGGCTATCGACATAAGTGCAGTGTTTCGGGGTCTCGACAGATTCATGCTCGCCGGTTGATTATCTTGGGCAGACCAATTTCCAGTTGTGAGATGTGAGATTGGTGCATCCTTGAAACAAAACTCCCCTCTTTCGGCTATCGACATAAGTGCAGTGTTTCGGGGTCTTGACAGATTCATGCTCGCCGGTTGATTATCTTGGGCAGACCAATTTCCAGTTGTGAGATGTGAGATTGGTGCATCCTTGACACAAAACTGTTCACTTGGCGGCCCAAAACCTTGGATAGACGAATTCTCACAAGACGGTCTAAACACTTTTCCACGTGACATCTCACAGGCTTGACGAAGACCTTTAGAAACCAAATTCTCGTTTGATGGATTAAAACCTCTGCCATTGCCATAAGAATTGTCATTTGCTGGATAAGGACATCTGATATACGAAAGCTCACTTATGGGTCTGGAAACTATGGAGTAATGATTTTCACTGGTCGGGTGAAAAATGTTGGCAATCAAATGTTCAATCGATGATTTTCCATCTCTGCCACAAGAATTTCCACTTGCTGATTTAACATCTACGCCATATACATTCTCGCTCGCTGAATGAACCCCTCTGCCCAACAAATGCTGTTCACTTGCAGGTCGAAAACCTCGGCTATTACAAATGTCATTCGCTGGACGAACATTTTTAGGAAACATATTCTCAGTTATTGGTATAATACCTCTGCGATAAGACCTTTCACCAGCTGACTTCACATGAGAGGCGGGATTTGCATTCATCGTGTCAATCCTGCTTGCCATTTTCTTCTGAGCCTTGTTCTTTCTGTTCTTTCTCCTTGGAGGTTCATTTGATGCAGGCTCCCCTCCTGCTCCAGCTCCACGTCTTGCCTTCCCCAAATCAACTCTGTTGCCCACTTTTTCTGTACAAGTTTTGCTCATGCTGTTCAGTACTTTCAAACCAAGAGCATGTCCTTTCTGAACTGTAGTTGCATTTTGACCAACATTTGAACTCGGTTTCTCCATAGCAACTTTTACTTTCTGGGATTCGTCTCCTTTATTGGAAGTTTCTTCTGAATCTGGAAAACGTTTTCCTACAAATTCAGTTGAGTTGCAGAAAGAATCTACAACTGGAGAGGCATGCCCATGTTTCACCTCAATCTTCCCAAAAGAATTTGGTTTCAATGATTCACTACATTCAAAAGTCTGGTCACTTTCAGCATCAAGAAAGGCTTCTGGGTTGTAGGAAGTCGGAATTCGAAAATCCTCGGTTTCATCATTTACATTAATGTTACATATTTTAAAACCTCCCCTTCTGTTTCCCAGAACCTTCACGTTTGCATTCTGCAGTCCTTTCACCTTCACATTTTCTTTCATTTGATCTTCCAGGTTTGACACAGGAACTGCTTCCCATGCAATAAAACTCACTCCTCCATTTTCACGAGCGCAGACATTTTCTTTTGGGATAAAACTGGCTGTGTCATCAGATTTAAGCCAATCTTCCTCGTAAACAGCAGATGTTTTTCTATTTGGATCAATAGAACGCGACACTGTGTGATGTTCAGACAATGCATCACCCTTCCACTGGTAACCGAATGCCAAGCCTTTTCCAGTTCCCTCTTCACAAAAGTATCCATTGTCTCCTTGATCACGATTTGCATTTCGGTTCACAAAATCATTTCCAGGATCAAGATAACCTCTGCCAGAATTTGGATTGAACTCCATGACTTACTAAAGAATGAACCATGAAAGTTAATTGTTTAGAAAAGATCTACACCTGTTCAAAGAATAAGCAAAAAATTAGTGTACAATCTAACGTACACTACGTAACAAAGAAAACTTAATTATACACATTTTAAGATCATAGATAAAACTTGGTGAAAGAACATTATAATTTATAACTTCGCCAAAATGGAGCAGCAGGACCGTCTCCATTTTAGCATTGTAAATCATTTTCAATATTTCAAGCCAAAAGGTTTGCTCTAAATCAGAAAAAATGTATTCCGCTCAAAAATATTTACCCAGATAATTAATCATCATCAGTTCCTGACGTCATCCATTTGGCGGCGATGGGTATGAAGAAATGACCTTCATTGTCTTTGGTTATTTATCAAGTTCAGTGTTTCATTAGTGTCAATCTAAGCGCTGTTATCTCCTCTTTAATATTGACTATCCATCATGGCATCAGGCCAATAACCTTCCTGCCGCTAACCCCTTAGATAAATCACCTCCAGGCCAATAACCCCCGGTTAATAACCGACATTCTAAGGGTCCTGAGACCACGATGGCACGATTACTGTAAAACCCCCGCACATGGATGATCCGCCTTATAGAGTTGGAGATAGAACATGGCGTCATGCCATGGATGGTTTCCATGTATGAAGGAGAGAGCTCAGAGTGGATATCCATCTGTACACCATATTGTTTGATTGTGAAGCAATCCATTGTAAACGATTTGACTCCTATAGTAACAGCTTTCAATAACTGAAATGAAGTCAACCTTAAGTAATATATAGAAGCCATGTTCAAATCTTCAATAACCTAACTTGTGAGAATCCACACTTAGGGTAGGCTACAAACATGAGCCCCTAATAAAGATTTGGTACCATAACAAAATTACATTATATTACATTACAAAGTTTCACTTATACCACAATGGTATAAGAGCATTACAGAAAAATGACTTCATCGATTTCATTTTGTTGTCCAAACTTATAAAGTAGGTCATGAAAATTGCTTCCAGGGTGTCCTCATTTTTCAACACTTTTCTTCTAAAGTATTTAGCAAAGGACATGTTTCTGTTCCTCGTTCTCCCATATTGCTGATTTCAATAACACATTCTGCACTGTCATTCACACTGGCCAAGTTATTAACAAACCCAAACGTAATCTCAAATGATTGGCTCTCAGGTCACTCTTCAACCGGAATATCAAGAAAACTATTGTCAATGACAGTAGTTCAGAAGAAGCTTTTAGAAGTGGATAATTCGGTTATTGTACAAGGAAGAGATGGAACCAGATGCACTTCTCGATCATCTTTCACTGTCGAGATAAACTGTGCTGTCTGTTCAACAGGCAGATATTGAGAGACCAAATAGAGAAACATTATAGCTCTTGGCTTAGAGCTACAAAATGATGCTGCATTATCTTCAGACCAGCAGCATCATACTCGTGCAGACTTTTCATCAGTTGAATGTCATTGATGTCATTGAAAGTCAGCAGACACTCAACACGAGAACCACTTTGCAGATGCTGACCAAACAAATATCTTTTAAATTGTTGGTTGTCCTATAATTCATGGGCCATCAACTGGATAAGGATAACTAATTCATTTCCAAAACAAGTGAAAGCAAAACCATGGGTTTATCGGAACCCTCTTTTATTGACTTTTGGTAATCAGGTAGACGCAATCGATCCATTTCCTTAAGAGATCATTTATGATGGAAAACTTGCCGCAGTGGAGCTCGTCAAGTGGGTAAACGATATTTAATTTTGTGCATTTGTTATCATTTTTCCAAATTTTTGAGTTATGTCCGCAAAAATTGATGCATTGCATTGTCATGCAAGCGTGACATGTGTGCAAAATTTCAGCTCTGTAGGTTGACGGCCCACCACGGAAACATACTGAAAAAAAGAGTTGAAAAAACTCTGATGAACCGACAAACTTGACACAAGCCAAGTTAAATAAAAGAGGGTAAAAACAATTCACTTTTCTTAGGAGGTTAATGGTCTGGGGTTATTGGCTATGGGGTTAGAACCATCCATCGTATTCATGTGCTCATACATAAAATTATGTTTTCGCATACATTTTTAGTCTGGATAAATCTTCAGCGGCCAATAGTTCGGACTTGATACAAATGAAAATGTTACTTCTATGACCGAATGTCAGCAGCTACTCGAACACATACATAATTCAGCGAGTAAAGACTTTAGCGCGTATGCAACCCTTGTCACATGCGCATTGCTAAAAAATCTATAATTGTAAATATGCGGCGCGAAAGTCGGTTAAACATCCTGAGAGTCGGTTCGGGTTGAGTTAGGCGTCGTGAGGGTCGTTTAGGGTGATGGTCAGGGTTAGTGTCATTTTTAGACATATGCAAAAGACCTTTGGCCGCAGTGGCGTAGGCAGGATTTCCCCAAGTTAGTGTAGTCACTTTTGGGATAGTCATTTTCCACACTGGATCTACAATAAATTAGGGGGCTCAATGAGCCAGGATTTTTTTTAATTTTAGCCTTTTTTGCATTGCAACAGTTTTTTGCGATATTACACAATATAAATACTTTTTTATTAAAATCGGCTAAAGCACATAGCCAGTGATTTTTATAACAATGGACAAATAAATTACAAACATATACTCAAGCTTTAAATTAGATATGATTATAAAATAGCCAGGCCTATGCAAGTCAGTCTCAGATTTTCTTTTCTTAATATCTTAGTAGGCTAATATACTTCTTCTTATTATCAGTAGAAGTTAAATTTTCTTGTCATTAGGGCCTATCTTATTTATTCATTCCTTAATCATAATGAATATTGGTCTTAACTTGCTTGGCTTCACAGAACGAAATCTAATCTTCGCTTCCTTAGTAGTTCATTGATTATTTCCACGGTTGTTGGGGTCATTTCACGGTGAACATGTAGAAGAGCCAATCAATTCAGCCTAATTTTGCTTGTCGAGTTCCTGAGATATGTTTTCAGACGGCGATGTGTTTATAAAGAACGCTCACTTGTACAGATAGAAACAGGCAATGTAATGTTGCCAAGATTTTCAACAACTTTGTAATATTTGGATGAACTGTTGAATGACACAAATGCATTGCGTCCAAAGCATTTTTTGGCACACTATCCGTTTCTTTGCGTGAAAGACGACGGTACCACAGCCTTAGTTCTGCCACTAATGAATCCCAATACGTTCAGAGCCATTGCTAATGATCGCTTAGCTTTGCTTAGTGCTATTCTTACCCCAACATCTTATAGCAAAAGATAACAATGTTTAGATAAACTTACCACAATACCTTCCTGCGAGAGATAACTCTGCTTACTAATTTTATAGTTGATCCACTATATACAATACAGCAATTTATATAATTTATCATTTATATTAAACTGTTTTAAACTTCTGAACACTCAACTTGGTATAATGCATCCAATGATCATGTCTAAGGATGAACTGACCTATATACATAAGTCTCTCTTTCTATCTCTTTATATTTATATATATACATATATACATTAGTTAAATATATACAGGCACACCCATTTTATATAGCTATATATATAGTACGTATAGGGGTTATGACAGCTGTCTTATATCCCTGTCCTATATCCGAAAATAATTGAATGATACATTGCGCTTGTCACATTACAGGCTAAGTTCTGCTTCATTTACACCCTGGTATACGATATCGGGTATACATCAAATCTATGCCACAGTTGTTGCCTCCGTGGAGTCGGTGGGTATGCTGCACCCAGTGCACTGTGAGTGTCTGTTATTCCTCTAGCGAGGGTGAATGGTCCCAAAAGTATCCCAACTTATTCTGTAGGTTGTTGCTAAAAAATATTTTCACCTATGCCAATGGGGGGGGCTTTAACCCCTCAAACCCTCCCCTTGCCTACGCACTGTTCGGCCGTAGAAGCTGTTTAACCGTGCGTTTAGATGCAGGGATGTGGTCTTGAGACCGCGGTCTTGGTCTCGAGACCGAAAAACTGCGGTCTTGGTCTCAAATGCATCGGTCTTGATCTCGGACCATCGGTCTTGGTCTCGACTGCGTCGGTCTTGGTCTTAAAGGAACAGTCTTGGGATTGGTCTCCGTCTTAGGTTAGCGTTCTTGGTCATTTGCCGTATCAGAGCAATTTCTTTGATATTTTTCGGTTAGTTTCGATTATGAGACACTGGATGTTTAGACCCTACGTGTTTGTTATTAATTTATGACGCGCTGACCATCTATATATAGGCCTACCTGTTTCTATGAGCAAAAAATGCATTTGCAACGGAACCATCCATTTCAAAATTTGCTTTCACAAATGTCAAAGTTTTGGAATATTCTAATAATTATTTGGTTGGGCACGTGTAGTCACTGTTAACCTATAATTCCGAGTACAAGTAGGCCTACACCACTCAAGCGGAACGTTAATCCACTTGCTCAGATGTCTTATTTAGAACCTATCGTATACTTTAGGTAATTTATAATGTGATATTCTCAGTCCGAAGCCAGGGGCTGAACCAACAAAAGTTCAGACTGACCGGCAACACTGTTTTGTGGGCCATTATTAAGATTAGCATTCTTCAGCAATAAAATTAGTATTTTATGCGTGTTATTCCGTTTTAGCGTCCAAATAAATTGAACATTGTTTATAAATAAAGAGTATCGGTCTTGGTCTTGGACCCTCGGTCTTGGCCTTGGTCTTGGACTCTCGGTCTTGGCCTTGGTCTCGGACCACCCGGTCTTGGACCTCTCGGTCTTGGTCTCGGTCTTGGTCTCGAGGTTTTGGTCTCGTGCTCAACACCGTTTAGATGCCGATGTTTCGGGCACAGAAGCTTCACGCTTTCAGCAAGCTTGGATTTCAAGCCTATGCGTTTGATTTTCAAACACTATTTAAAGTCCATAATATCTGACTGAAGAATTACAGGCAAACCTATAGTGAATATTACGTACTAGATTTGGCGAATTTTCGTGGATAATTCCCATTTAATAGGCCAACTATCCACATTTTCACAACGTACCGAAGCTAAATCCGTGGGAAAATTTACCGCTTTAAATAAAAACTCCTAAAGTTGACAGACACGTATTAGGCCTACCAGACAATCAGGAACAAACGAAATTCAAAATTATGTTCTTAATTACCACGATAGTAGTTTAAAGATATCTCACTGTCAGTCATACTTCTCATTCCAAGATTGTTATTCGAACGCGAAGCGCAGCAAGCCGTTCACCGCCTTGATATCTTTCCATAGATGTGCAAATTGGTAGATCTCAAGCTGAGAAGTGGAACATGACGCCATTTCCCAACAGGATAACATTAACTGATTAGTTTAGTTATTGCAATTTCTGGGCTGAGAAAGGCTGAGACAGGTGTCTGATCGGGTAGAGCGGGTTAGCTGGACAGTGAAGAGTTCGCAAAGCTATTTGGGGGTTGGAGTCTATAGAAGTGGCGAAGCACCATCAATAGGTTTGGATTTTATGAACATCGACCTGTAAGACATTCACATAGATTACCATTCTTTCCATGCAACCGTTGCCAATAAGCCTATGCATGTTTTCCTTTCTTTAAATAGGACAAATTGGTTTTAGTTTCAGGTTTGATCATAGATGCAGAACATTCCAAACTATTGAGTGTTAGGTGTCTTTAAAAAATGATGGTTCTATTTAGATGCTTTTATACACTTTAAAATGTTTCAAATCTTACCTATGAAAATCTCCAACAACAAAAAGTTTAACCCGCACCTTTCAAGTGGCCTTTTAGAAGTTTTGATATTACGCTTACGATTGCCCCCGACTGGTTTAATGAACACTGAATCTGATCTTCTCGGACATAAGCCTATGACTCATGCAGTCACTTAATGTCGCGCTGTCGAAAATATGCAGTGTAGGCCTAAGTGATATGGCTATTAAGGCCCTAATATTTTCCCCATTTAATTAGCACTGCTAAAGCTTCAAAACACAACGGGTCGTCCACAATTCTACATGCATAGCCTATATTGGCCTAATAAAATGCAGAACATTAGACTGAGATGTTCAAACCATTCCAAAGTTAAGGCCCATGATTTCATGATAATGATGGATGAAATATCAGACATGTATGTGCTTTGAAGGACAAGGCTAAAACCAATGACAAAATTCTAATGCGTTGCAGAAGGTCGGATGAAAAGAAACTGACACGGTGACACCCATGATTATCTTGCCATTCGATTGTACATGTAGGTATTAACTCAATAATTCCAGCCGACACAAAATGCACACATATGCACATAGGCTTACATGCAGGCGTCACACAGAGAGAGAGAGAGAGAGAGAGAGAGAGAGAGAGAGAGAGAGAGAGAGAGAGAGAGAGAGAGGAAGAGAGAGAGAGAGGAAGAGAGAGAGGAAGAGAGAGAGAGAGGAAGAGAGAGAGACAGAGAAAGAAAACAACCACCACACACATAAATACGTATATATTATAGTATTAAACATATATATACATTGCATTTGCATGCATATAAATATAGAGATCCCACAAACATTGCGTGCATTTAGACCATAAAGTCATTTTCTGCATGTATAGGCCTACATATAGAGCAGAACGATTTATCATCGTCAGTACAAGTCAATCAGTCAGAGTGGAATCAATGGATGAGTCGTAGTCTGCTGTCGCTTTGAGAGGCATTTCTTCTGTTTTGCTACAGGATCCCTGTCAACCGAACCAACCGAAGGCTATACATGTACGTCCTCCGTCTGAACTGCGATTATCATAATCGTCCTCCTGGGATCAAATATAGATCTCCTAGGTAGATGCCGACTGACAGGTGCTCTGTGTTGGCGTCGCATAAATTAGCCTCTGAGGTCGAGGTAACCCACTGCTATTATAAGACGATGAACGAAGTGTGTTCTCAGATGTCCGCCTTTTGCGCCATTCGACGACTCGGTCTTTACGTGCTATTAGCGAAGCTGCATTAATCTATAATTATTATTAATTTGGTCTATAGTTAGTATCGATCAGTAGAGTATTTTCTGCTAGATTATCTCAATTAGCATTGCTAGTGAATAAATCGATACGACGTAGGCCTAATTGCAGCCTAGTGGCGTCACTCTTTCGTCATGTCGTCGCGTAGAAAACAGGTCAAGCCTCGACACAAGACAAACAGCTCGGAAGGAACAAAACATCTTGGTAAGAAAAAGAATGGAGTGTTTATGTCAATGTGTGCGTGTGTCTGTCTGCGAGGGGCGCGTGTGTGTGTACGTAGGCCCATGTGTGTGTCTGTTTGTGTCTGTCAATATATGCTCATGTGCGTAGCCTATGCCTGTGCGTGCATAGAGTTGTCCATGGGTCCAATTTTCATGACCCGACCCGACCCATTTAAAATGGATCCGACCCGGCTTCTAGAGCCAAATATTTGACCTGACCCGACCCGATGCTACCCATGACGTACACGACCCGATCCAATCCGACCCGACCAGTCTCGCCTTTAGTGCTAATTTTACTAATGTCATTTATCGTCAAATTCTAATGTCGTATAAAGGCAATACAGTCAGATCGCCATACAAGATCATAATACGCCTATTGATTTGTGAAGACTAATTAAGGAAGAGACCCATCGTTTATTCCATTAATTTTGGCCTATACATACTTTTTCCATATATGCAAAAGAATTCCGGATATTATTGGGTACGTAAGATTCCGGTCCGTAGACTATGTCCCAGGGTTTACTCCCCAGCTAACTCACACACTTGTTATTTTATTATTATTATTATGTTTATTATTATTATTATTATTATTACTGACAATATTATTATTATATTCGTTTATTATGAATGCATTGACCTCTCGTATTTTCATAAAATCATGAGAAACTATTCCACACGACAGCTTGAGCCGACTTCGGTGTCAGGGACAAATCCGGTGTTGCTCTGCGTTTTTACGCTAATTCCTTTGTGATATACAACTCATATAATTGTAACTGATTAACATTATGAATATCACCGATTTGAAACTTAAGCTCTGCAAAAATTGGTGGGTCGAAATGGGTCAGGGTTCGGGACCCAGCCCAACCGAGCCGCCAGGATTTTGACCCGACCCGATCCACCTAATCTACAGATATTCGTGACCCGACCAGATGACCCGACCCGATTAGCGAGTCGACCCGACCCGTGGATAACTCTATGCGTGTATGCAACAATGTAGGTGTGCGATTGTGCGCGTGACTGTGCCTGTCAGTCGATTTGCGTGTACGTGAGTATGCAGGCAGTGCAGCCAGGAGTCAGAACCTTGCGAATAATAATCCATTGTCTTTGTCAGGCAAGAGGAATAACTATCACTTGACCAGTGGATATATCTGCATTGCTTGAAGGTGTTAAGGTCTGAACTTCATTACTAAGACCTACTACGTCAGTGACCGATTTTCTTTGTTCCAATTGCTTTATCGGTTCATTCAAACACAAAGGCCTTCTTCTCTCATTCAGTATTTCCATTATTAAGCCTATTATTAATTTATATAGGTCACTACGTTATAAGCTATGGGTATGAAACGCACATATATTTATCATGAATAGTTGAACACAATTTTTTGCCTCACTAAACGAATTAATAGAAATTTATTTTAATTCGGGTCCTGATGTCAGTTGTTGTTATTATCATTGTAATTTGTCAATGTCTCAACATTAGGCCTATAATAGCGTCATCGTCGTCGCCAAGAGTCATCGTCATTGGCATCGTCAACGCCACTGTCATTTAATAATGAACATCGCCTACAATCAACATTGTCATACAATCAACATTGTCATACAGTCAACATTGTCATACAGTCAACATTGACAGAGGCATAAGCAACTTGCCTTTTCAATATAGAAACTGGGTGTTGGCATCTGGGGTCGTTGCCCTTAAACTCTTCAAAAAGTCCAAGACCCTGCTCTCAGGTTTCTGCTTAATAAACAAGTCTCACATCCAGAGCTGGGCTTGTGTCATTCGCATATTTTTGGCTCAATAGTGCTACTCAAAATGACTATTACTCGAAACTCCTTGATCACACCAGCATACGAAGCCACGCCATATGCCAGATGCAGCCATATTCCATATCACTAGACACTAGTCCATGCCTTAATGTTATAAATTACTTGTGTGGCCGTAGTGACTCTAGCGGAACTATAGTCCTTTTCGGGTTCCCTGTTGCTGCTGACTGATGGCAAATAATTGTCTTTCTGGTCTGCTTTCAATGGCTTCAATAAATTGAATTGAATTGAATGCAGAACTTTGTAATGTTTCCTTTTATCAGTTTCCGGATTCTGCCAAAACGAGTTTTCTGATGATCCATCCAGCGAAAAAGTGACGAAGACTGGTTCCGGAGTAAAACATTCTTCAGCAGAGGACAAGAGAAACGCCAGTTTTCCAGAGACGAACGAGGAAGAAGTTGAGAAACTACAAAATGTAGGTCGACATGATGCGCAGAATAACATTCTTTTGTCAAATTCAGAGTCAGAATCAGAACGAGGCTGTCGACGCTTAGATATGCAGCGTTGCAGCTCTGCAATAGACCAATAATTCTGAGCTGAATCTGATGCAGAACTTGCGTCTGAACGACCTGCTGGTGATGCGTGGAGATCAGAACCGACCGAAAGTCGTTCAGCCGTGTCGAAGGCCGATAGGCGAACTGGAACGAAGGTGTAGGAAGCCCAACAAACCCCGCTTGAGGGTGACGCGGCCGCAGCTGCACTAGGTTAAGTCTCTCACGACGTGTGTGCTCATTATTTCCAGGTGCGGAAGAACGCATCCATCTATCCTCATCGATATCTAAGCGTCGACAGCCGATCTTCAGATGCGACCCGATGCCTACAATGCGGCCGAGTGCTTAGCTGTCGAAGCGCCTTGCGCATGCACCATCGAACGCACACGGGCGAACGACCCTTTCGGTGCAAGATCTGCAGTAAAGCCTTCACTACGAAGGGCAACCTTAAGACGCATCTTGGAGTTCACGGCCTAAGGTTTCCATAGTCAAACTGAGTCAACGTCGCAGCTCTTCTCCAGTGTTCCTCGTGTCGTCGCCTGTTCGGAAACAAAGCGACCTTCAGCTTCACGTATGCGCATGCGCTCGTGAATAGGCTGGTGCCTGCGCTTAGCATTCAACTGGTGTTTAGAAATTTGGAGATTACAATTACGATTACCGAGGCAGGCGCTACAAAATTCTTCGTCTCGTATTGAATCCAGACGCGAAGGAACTGCAAAAGGTGTTTGACAGCATTAACGATCAAGATATTGGTTAATCGTTTTAATACGATGGCGGTCACTTCAAGTTCATTATCAAGTTTTAACCAGCTGCGTATAATTGTTCCATTTGCGATGACTAAAGAACAACGCTGCATATAAGAGATACAGTAAGAAAAGATAAATGCAACAACAGCAGCAGCAGCTGATGACGATGATAACGAGGAGGATTTTGGATTGCTCTTGAGACGCACGACGGAGGTCACATCAATTGAGTTCCCGTTTCCTTGTCCACTACCAATTGGGCAACCTCAAACAACACCTTCTCATTCAAGGCACGAAATCTGCTCACCAAAACAGAATGGCCTCTCATAAGACGCTATAGCCCCCTAACCATGCACAAGAGTGCATGGTTAGGGGGCTAACTATTATAAAGTTCCACAACACATGATATTTTATTGCGTACTTTAATTTTATCATGCACTTATACTTGTTAGCCAAAGTGCAAAGAAGTCTTAAATACGAAATCGCATTACTTTGATATAGTCATACGCTCGGACAGCAACGTGTATAGACATTATGGTCTTGTTGGCCATACTCCATACTACTCTATAGACTTTCGTATTTCGGGGACCTCTGTCCTTGGGCGTGGCATCTTTCGGTCAGTTCAGTTGCCAGTTCACCCCAGATTGACCTCAAATGTGTACTCCTGTAGCCAAGTCTTTTTCTCAGGTTGACTCACCGGCCAGAAATTCCCAGGATCGCCTTTCTACAGAGCTCAGTTTCTTACGCGTCTGAAGCCTGTATTATTTTACTGGTTCATTTCGGGAGCGTCACGGCTGATTTTATTCTTGAAGTGTGTCGTTTTATAAATTCTCATGTAACAATTACAATACGTTTCAGAGCTTTTCCGTGAGTTTACATGTGAAGCCTAGGGTGTGAGAGCCAAAAAACTGCAGAGTCCGTTGCTGGAGTTTGAAAGAATGTTAAATATATATATATACTTATATATGGCTTTCGTTTATACACCGCCAACTTTCGAAGAAATTTTTCTTACTAGTTGAAGGCTAATTAGGCTTGAAAAATTCATGCTGGTGTCACTACATAACGGGCATTCTGGATGATATAATTATTGATGTATTTTATAATATTATACGCACGCTGTAGCTTAATCGTCTATCTAAACTCAAATATTTAGGACAAAAGATCTATGACTCTGGGTTCCTATATTGGCGCAGTTGTTCTACGACCTTGATAGAGGTCACTGCAGATCATATCGGGTTAGAGTAAAGCAACGTCAATCAGTTTATTGCTTGCAAAACCTAATCAAAATTATAGATGAAAATGATACTAGCAAAAGATATACAATTCGACTTTGTAGAGATTCCAGTATAATCGCCTATTTGCATATTTCAGTTGGTGTTACAACGCAAACCGTCTGTGTGTGGTTCATGTGTGGTCTCCTGTGTGGTCTATTGTTTGTGTGGTCTATTGTTTGTGTGGTCTATTGTTTGTATTGTCTATTGTGTGGTCTATTATGTAGTCCATGTGTTTTCTATCGTGTGGTATATGTGTTGTCTGTGTGTGTGTGTGTGTGTGTGTGTGTGTGTGTGTGTGTCTGTGTCTGTGTCTGTGTGCATTTTTGTGCCTATGCTTCGATTTCGCAGACGAAGCATGCTTTGTCCGATTCACAGGAAGCGTCGTTCCACATCCACCGGAAGTACCAGTCCAGCCATGCGCAGTGCTCCTGACCGTTGCTGTTGTTAGGTTCCAAGCTGTACCATCTCGGCCGTTGAATATCCTGCCCTGTGCTGTTCCACCGCCAGATACCCTCCCTCTGAACGTCCGTGGCATCCGTCCAAAAGTCACAATTGCGTAATTCTAAACCAGAATACATTCTATTACTTCTGATATCATCATCATTATTATCATAATCATCATCATCATAATCACAGTCATTATCATAGTCACCATCATAATCGCCATCATAATCATAACCGTCATCATGAGTCATCACTGTCAATGTCACATCATTGTCATCGTCGTCATCATCATCATTATCAAAGTCGTCTTAATAACTCATCACTGTTTTTGTCATCACCATAAGCCATCAACATCACTACCACCATCATTATCGTCGTCATCATCATTTTTCTAATTGGAGAGTGGAGAGGAATCCTACTTTTTGTGCTCGCCAGATGGCTTGTAATGAACTTCTCCTCAGACTCCGTTTCCAGTCGGATGACATGAGAGTGGAGTGACTTGCACTTCGCCTGAGCTGCACTCCAAGTCTGGCGTTCAGTGAGGAATTTGTAACAAGACGTCGGAGTAGAAACAGAAAATCCAGTTGGACAATCGATGGCCGCATAGTCTAAAGAGTTAACGCTCTTCATTTAGCGCCATTTGCTGACACTCTGCTATCCGTATTGCACTAATATACTGTTTTAACGCGATCTGTTATCTGCTTAATGTTAGCCATAGGCGCATGCCCGTGTATGACCCAGAAATAATATTATATATTTCATTTTTAATTGTAATTTTGAAAATTTATAAAACGATATATGAGAGCATCAGTTTGATCTTTATCGTAAATTTTAAATTTCCAAAGTGCTATACTCGAAAACCAGACTAGCTGATTCACTAGCGCTGCGTGGTCCAAAGGGTATACTCAGAAGGTGGACCAATTGAAGTAAGGTTGCCAGAGGGTTACAGAGGTAGAGTAGCTGTTAAGGTGGGCGTCGTCTAAGTCAGGATGAGTTTAGACCAGTTTTGAGTGTTGATGGATAGAGAGCATCGAAGAGCTTCGGGCAGATGACGGTGGGTGTTTGACAAAGATGGCGGTGGAACAAAAAACTGACGGAATTCAAGAGGACGATCATCAGTCATTCACGGCGCTGCGTCGCGTCAGAAGTGTAGTCTACAGATACTAAGTGAAGAACAAGTGTAAAGAGAAAAAGCGATATCGTTGTGTTGTATCATGCAGTCGTAATAGGATGCTTTTAAAAGTGCTTTTGACCTACACGCAAGCGCGTATGTCAAATAAGTCGTAGTAAGGCGAAATTTTCAAAAGCGAGACATAAATTTCTTGTGTATTGATTTCAAGTTTCATTATCCGCAGTAAACGGGATCAGAAGAGAATTTTCCCAAGACTTTTCCGAATTAGCGTAAAAGAGGTTTTAAAACGCGACTAGAAGTCTGTTTTATGCTAAATAAAATTAAAACATCTAGTTTGATCTCACTCAGCGCTTACAAGTATCTCATTAGGCCTATAACTCAAAGCTTTATTTATCGCTGTTAGGCCTAAACATGGGTAGTAGGCCTAATAGTGCAGTAGTGGAAGTAAAAGTAGCAGCAGCAGGAGCAGAAGTAGTAGGGGAAGCAGTGGCGGTTGTAGTAACAGTAATCATTATAACAGTTGTAATATTCCTTTTGCAATCGCTGTTAAAAAATGTATACTTGCACTACTTCCGCGACAGCTATATTTAATAAGTATTTCCATGTAGTTATGAATTCTGTTATAGGCCTACGATATCGAATGAAAGAACTGCATTCATGGCTCGAATGAAGGGATAAATTGATCTATGTCGGAATATATGTTGAGCAGGGAAAGGGAATCAGTTCTTTCTGTCATATATAAACTTATCAAAAACTTGAAGAAGGATTCGCGGAAGAAAGAGTGAATCAGTTTAAATCTTTGTCTTGAATGAAGGCCTTCATATAAGACATAGGACCACATCAAATAATTACTTATCATCGTGTGGAGATGGCTTGCTTAGCCAGTACCAACCTGTTAGTTTGTGGTCTGAATGTGAGCATCGGTGACCGTGAAGTCCTTTGAGGGTCGTTTGAACAAGTTTCGAATTGCGGTTCATTCTGGCCAGCTGATTCTTCATCTGGAGCAGCTCCATCCGGAACTCTTCCAAGTACAGTCTCACCAGATCCGGATCAATGTGATTATCCGCCCGAGATGAGGCATTTCCACTGCATTCAACCCTATCTACACAAAGCCCCAGCGACAACACCGCAACCACCAGAAATAAGACCAATCCTTTGTCAACGCTATCACCACTACCACCAACACCTCTACCACCAACACTTCTACCAACAGCACCTCTACCAACAGCACCTCTACCGCCAACACCTCCACCACCAACACCTCTACCCCCAACATCTCTACCACCAACACCTCTACCACCAACCCCACTACCACCAACACCTCTACCACCAGCGAGACCCATTTGTAGTGGTCGCGATAAATTCCGATAGCAGTGTACGCTGGTCTTTCAGTTGAAATAAACTAGTTCGCTTCAATTCAATGCTTTTCGTAGACGACAGATGAACTCTGTCTGACCCTTGGCACGTAACGATGCAATATGTCACCAATAATTGTGTTCATGCTCCACATGTCGAGTGATGATAGCATTCGCTCACCTCAGCTATGACTGCATATTGGCTTTGTTCGACTGTGTGATGAATAATGCCAGAGGCAATGACATCTGCGGCTACCACTCTTGATGATGCTGTGATGATGACGATGATGATGAAGATGATGATGATGATGATTCTGCTGCTGCTGCTCTAATGATGATAATGATAATAATGATGACGATGATGAGGAGGAGGAGGACGACGACGACAACAGCAACGACGATGACGATGACGACGACGATGATGATGAATTTAAGTGATCATAAAAATTATAAACAATAAAACCTATATATATATTTATATACATATACCAACACCCATATCATCAATACAATCACCGCCAGCACCACTACCAACACTTCCACCGCTATCAACATCACCAGCAACGACACAACACAACTCTTCTAATCATTAGCATGCGCATCGTCATCATCATCTCGATCACCGTTCTCAATAGTTTACAGATGACGCCAATGTATTTATGTCTGATAGATCAAATTTTGAACTGATTAATGAGCTTAGTGTGGAACCTGCAAAGGTTAAAAGGAATTGGTTTAGAGCGAACAAGTTATCGCTGATCTTAAGAAGCAAATTATACCCTGGCTTTCGAAGATGACTATCCGTCTACAGCACTCCGACAGGCGTAATGGTTCGTTCTTTAAGATCTCCTGTTATTCGCCATATGTGCTCTAGTTAATCTATAATTGTTCAACTGTAGTACATCTTCGTTATTCTGGCAGATAGTTTCTTTAATGTTTAATTGGTGGTTAAAAGAGCCGTGACATGTTTACATTTATTGGCTACATATAAATGCACGCATCGACCTATTTGAGAGTGACAGATTTTTTGCATTTCCAAGGTATATAATTTAGTGGTCTGCTTATAATAGGCTTACGCAACGTGGACATACATGTGAGTATATAAAACTATATATCCAATTACGATACACTTGCTTATCATTTATTACTTTACTGTACATTTTCACATACTTTATATTTATGACCTATTGTTTTACATGCACATTATTATAGATAACGTATATCTGTTAAAATTTGCTGCCAACGGTAAAGTTATCATTCCATGTTCATGTAATCAATTTGACTTGTGTCCTGAGGCCAATACGTTCTACAGTAGGCTTACATATACTCTACGCAGGGCCCGCAATATCGCGTGTATACTAGCGTGTACATAAATATATAACAATATATGAATTATATATATTATATATGAATTATATGTATTATATATATTTCAGATATTGTTATATTATATAGCCTTGGCTGATTGGTAAACTATGATTTGCTGCTATATAAACAGATGAACATAGGAGGAGGATTTGCGCCAGATTCCATTTCTTTCATTAAATATCTAATTAGTTCCTTAACGTTGGCGCTGTAAACTGTCAGTCCCCGTCATTATTTTGTGATTCGCTTTCGCGCGTCAATATTTTGGCTGTATAATTTACATGAACGATTGTCATTTCTGTATTTGCACAGATAATGCGTATATATATATATCGGTCAAACGAAATAGGGCCTATATAGATCATATAAAAGTCTCATAGTTGAGCTCAGTTGATTGAGTTATTGATTGCTGAATTTGTAGGACCGCTGATTTATTTTTAAAAATGCAATGACAGCCATCTTCCTTTGATTTCTAGCAAGGAATTGCAGAATCAACTGACACCATGCATCACTTTTTAAGTAGAGGGAACCTTAGACATATGGACCTAGAGGTCCCTTCAAGTCTACCTCACGTGATCAACGAAGGTCCATTATTGAAACTTAAGAAATTGAATTATTGATTTGTAAGGCGCTGTTGATCGGTCAATAAATAAAATTGACTGGTATATTTGAAATAAACTCGGTGGTATAAACCAACAAAGTGGTATAATAATTAGTTTACTGGTGTTTCTAGCCGTTTATTGCAGAACTAACAAAGTTACATCTGAAACGACCTTGGTGTGTCCGTGAGAGGGGGTTAGGCCGTTTGAATTCGGGTGGGGTCATTTCTTCTTCCAGGCCCTGCGAAAGAGCGACGTTCTGCATCGACAGTTGGTGTTCCAGAGGCTGCAGCGACAGGTGTATCGTTCACAGCATCGCAGAACAGGATTGCGGCTGTTGGGAAGACACCAGTCCTCGAATCGACCACACAGAGCATCAGACGATGATGATGATGATGACGACGATGACGACGAAGACTTCGGCTGCCATCGAGACCTACAAACAGAAGACAACTGCATTCTTGGTATAATAATTATGATTGTAATTGTAATCAGTATACATTCTCCTTCTTTAGAATTTAAGCAGAAGAGAGATAAGGGGATGAGATGGAATCACGGTAGAAAGGGAGTTTAGAGTAGAGTAGAGTAGAGTGGAGCGGAGTTTGAGAGATATCATCGTGTCCGTTTTACGCGAAGTTCGAGGCATACAATTGTACTTTAAATATTTTAAAAGTATTTTATACAGGTCACAAATCACAGTTCGTCTCTTATTATGTTTTTTAGTAAGATCAAAGTATATCTAGATAATTATAGTGATAGGAAGTATTCTGAATACTAATATTAATAATACTACTTTGGATACTTTCTAAGTATGTGGTACTTATATTTAAAACCGTGAAATGACGATGTTGATACAATTACTCAAAATACCTGTTTGAGCAATTCTTCTATACATTAATTATAATACTAAAAAATTTATTTTGAACGCTTTAACTCTCACTAACAATATTACATATTTCCTGCACCTGGCCTGCATTAATAATTGTTCAGCTATTGCTATTGAACTGGACAACTCAAGAGTTGTAGATGAATTAGCAAGGAAGCTATATACAAGAGGCTATTGTTATTACCGGAAAGAGCGAAGAATCTCAATACAAGCTTTGCACCAGTTGTCATTGATAACTTGTTTTTCCTAAGGCGACCGAAGGCAGTCAAGTTCATCAGTCAGGACTACATTTTGAAGGAGCTGACACAATGTGCACCGTTGAGATATCAGACTGTGTAGCTCTAGTACATATTTGCCATGATTAGGTCGCAAGTCATTAAGCTCGCTTACAAGTAGGACGTACTCTTGCTAAATATCAGTAAGCAGCTTGTCGGCCAGTCGACAGAGTGCACCACAGCAGATATTTTAAGTTGTCTTAATTATTAAAAGCTACATTGGAATTACGACTCATTGAATTACGTATGACCTTGTGTGAGACAATCGAGTGTTTTGGTATAGGCCTATAGTCAAGATTGAAAGGAAGTCACAGATACATGAACAAATCACAACTATTCACGAGACTTTGCCTAATGACCACACAAGCACCACCACAGACAGTGAGTCAAACACTGTTGAGAGTCTGTAAGGATGGCTTGCACGCCTTTTTATAAGTATGATTGCATCTCCAAACAAACATAGACTCAGATGCTAAGTAAAGAACAGCCAAATACATCTAATGTATTTGAGTGCATGTATACAAGCAGACTTACAGGCGTGCATGTATGCAGTGTTGTATGCAAGACTCGAAACTTCAAGACCAAGATGAGACCGAGACAGTGAGGTGCCGAGACCGAGACCGAGACACTAGGTTCAAGACAGTGTGAGACAGTAAAAGACAAGTGATCCTGTATAAAATGCTGTAAAATACTAATGTATCAGTTTTCGGGAATAAGGTTCATTTGTAATTTCGGTTTGAAACTTATGATATATATAGTACCAATTCCTAAGAATAGTTTTTATATTGCAGCGTTTTATCTCTACGTTGGCCTATCTTCTGAATAGTATAAAGAAAGCCTTAAGACAGTTAACGCAAAACTTATCGAGACCGCTTGTTCGAGGCAGAACAAGACTTTCACTTCAAGACAGTTTATAAAAATTCGAGACACTACCTCGAGACCGAGACCGAGACAGTAGGCTTCCGGGACCGAGGCCGAGACACTAAAAAACTGTCTCGAGACGTCTCGAGACCGAGACACTGTCTCGAGACCATACAACTCTGCATGTATACATGCAACTGTGCATGATTATGTATTAACGTATGTCTGTATATGCATATATATTTGACCAATAGGACTTTGCCTTAGAATTCTTACTTCTGTTGTCGTCTTTTCCCTCGCCTACCATAACGCTAACAATCGTTAGGAGGCCATCATTTACCTTGCTTAATGTAATTGCCTAGTAAATCAGTATGATAAATAAAACGAGAACAACGCAGCTCCAGCCACTCCTCTTTGATTTGGCTTAGCGACGTGCGATGAAGCATGACTATGATAGGGCCAGGTTTATATTTATCTTTATGTTATATATATACATATCGTTGTGCCGCACATTGTACCATACAATATATATATATATATATATATATATATGAGATAGTGGCAGAGAGACAAAACCTCTGTGGTCATAAATAAGAGGATGCCATTATATAAACATTGACGAGTTGTTGCGCTGCATTATAACAATCAAATCAAGTTGCTTTTGCAGCGCTCTAACTAACGCACCGGGAATCACTCAGACAATAGTAAGCACGCGAAAACAGGCAGTAAACCAGTAATTCAACGGAGAAACAAAGAAACAGACAGACAGAGACGAACAGACACAGACAGACAGTCTGACGCGTACGAAAAGACAAAACGTATGCGCATGCACTTGAACAATCACGTACGAACACGTAGAGAGACTTAGATAGTAAATGCAGAGCGTGTTTTAGTTAATCCGATTAGCCTACATAAAGAATAACAGAACTGGACGTTTGTTCGTTGTTTGGTGTTGTTGTCTACGATGAAGATCCAACAATCGACATTCGC
>OY365810.1:30556064-30623564 GCA_959347315.1 Bimastos eiseni | reverse complement strand
CACGGAATCTACTTACTCATCAGGCTCTAACCTGCAACCGTCCGGTCAAACATCCCGCGCTAACTGACTATCACACCATGCACAATGGTTAGGGTCAGGCTCCAATACAGTTAGCAATGCAAGGCATCCGTTAGTCCAGTGGTTAAGTCATTACTGTATGTCTGGTTTAAGTTAAACTTTGCTTCTTTACCCGATATCACCTCGAAACGCTATAGGTCATTCATGTTGAGGAACTATAAAGTCATATCCTACCAGACAAACTGTTAGTGTTTAATTAAGTATAAGTCTTTTATGCACAATTGTTCGACCTTCACCTTTTCGCATCTCTGATCTGCTCCATGAGATTCACATCAGCTACCAAGTCGCCTCCGTCTTCCTGCTGTTGCTCCTCATCATCCCAACTGCTGCTGAGGATGCCTCTCTCATGTTCAATTCCTGAAATAAAGCAACACCTTCGTCATGAGATCGCTATGCGTATACAACACAAGGAGGCCACTGTAATCCGTCCTTCAATTCATCGTTTGTCCAAATCAGTGGTTCTCAACCTTTTTGACATGGGGACCCACTTTGCAGCATCTAGATCCTAACGAGATCCACCACTCCAAATTCTGGCAGCATGTATGTATGTATTAGGCAATTTACGTAGCGCCTTATAGGAACCTCTCGAAGTTGCTAAACGTAGCTACCCAACAGATCTAAACAAATGCGATTTGAGTAATTTAGAAAAGTTGGCTGCATGCAGTGCAATGTTGCGAAGTTGTAACGAAAGAGCGTTCCAGTATGATGGTCCAATGCATGAGAAGGCACGGTTTGTCCGCATCGAAGAACGGGAGCGCGGGACCATCAAGTCCCCACGAGCCGCATCACGCAGGGATCGACGACCTGGCTGGCTGGATACGAGGAAACAGAGCTCCCTGATGTATTCTGGAGCCGAGCCGACCACCGATGTCCGTCCCATGAGGATGATCTTGAATGTGATCCTATCCTCAACCGGGAGCAAGTGCAGTGTGTCACGCATATAGCTTGAAATATGCGAGTATTTTGGCAGCTTGGCAACGACTCGGGCGGCGCAGTTGAGAACGGATTAAAGCTGTCTAATCCGGAACTTTGGCAGACACCAATGCAGTAGTCCTGGCGAGTCAGCACGAAGGAGTGCACTAGAGTCATAGCGGCGTCCATTGACAGATTTCGCCAAATGACTAATCTGGCGCAGTTGATAAAAGCAAGACATGCAAAGGGAACTGACATGTTCCTCCAAGGACAGGTCTTCAACCAGAAGAACTCCCGGGTCTCGGACGACGTGTTGTAGTACTTCCAATAAGGAAATGCTGTTTTAATCGCCGCCTTGTCAACCCTCAAACCCGCTTGTCTCGTGCCCAGCCACATAAATTCAGTTTTATCCGGGTTCAATCTTAGACGATTGGAGGACATCCAGATTTGCACTTACTCCACATTAGCCAAGATTTTTGACACGCACTCCAGTGCCTCAGATGGACGGCATGTCAAGTACAGTTGGGAATATTGATCAGGGCTCCAAGAGCACGTTATGATCTTCGTTAAATCAGTGAGTCGCGCATCAATGCATTCTACGACTAACCATGATAGCGTATAACAAAACTGTAAATAAATCATAATAAAATTACATAATGTCAGAAAAAATAATATTTAAAAATCCTTTATTGTTTGACTTACATTGAGACACAAACACTGGTAATGAGATGGCGGGGCTTGCATTCTGGTCAAAACTAGACCTAAGTCACTACGTGGGCTGATGTTGGTTAGACACAATCGTAAGTCATTGTTTACACAGAGCCTATTCCTATAATTATTTAGTCTTGAGTGTAATCGTAACTAAACAGACGGTCTCACAGAGGTATACGTAGTTTCAAATGGCAGCAACACTGACAAAGCCTCGATTTATAGAAAATATAGCGCATTACATTCACGTTACAGTATTTTTCAGTGGAAAAAATGCGATTTCGAAGAAAAGTTGGCGACCCACTTGGATATCCGCTGCGACCCACTTGCGGGTCGCGACACACAGGTTGAGAATCACTGATCTAAATCGACAGATACTCCGATGTATAACATTTCAGACTGTCTTAAGACGAACCTCTTTCATGAGATTAGAAAAGGCGTTATAAAAATATCCAGGTTCATACATGTAATAATCGAGCATTTGTATAGCGCACTCCTAGCTATCTACTCAGCGGCGTTCTACGCGCTAGGCAAAAATAATGTTAAATGTAACTAAGATCGAATATAATACATTCGAGTTTGCAAAACAGTGCACAGTAAGGTGAAAAGATTCACCAGTGGTGGGTCCACGCACAAGCGTAGAACCAACCAAAGGATTCCCGTCGACAGCTGACAGATAGCATGGATGTTCAAAGTTCATGCGTACATAATTCAAAAATCAAGTACGCATTTAATAAGCGAATACTTGACCTATAAACTTAGTCAACCGTCAACGAGGTGCTCAGAATATTATTGTTGCTTCATATGACGTCATGGGTTGAACTACCGTTGCTGGACCAGGACTGAGAGGCTCCTTGTATATGAAGATGAGGCTCATTGAATGTATGGAGATGAGACTGCTTGAATCTGAAGATGAGGCTCCATGAATATGAAGATGAGCCCATAATATATTGACCTTCTATTTGAGATACGAAACAATGATTTTCATCTCCTCCGTTGGTTGTTTCACCGTCTGCGTAAGAGGGGACTCTCACCAACCCCATCCACCGAACGGTTGACCGTTGTGACAGCTGATTCTCTGCTTAGTATCATACGGTATTTATATGGCGCCGTTTACCCTGAGGCCCTCAATGGTTCTGTCGTCTCTATCAGACTATCAAGGGCTATCGAAAGACCTGATCATTCAATTCACGAGGAAGAGCAAACAGACATAGGTTTCCAGAAGAAGCTACTCCATCCGTCTATTACTAGGCAATGCATCGTGCTCGATTGCTGAACGAGATGGATGGAGAGCCGAGCAGAGTCCGTCACCAGACAGACAAGACTCAGAATGATGATGAAGCTTAACTATCAGTTCGCGTGATTAAAAGTCGAGTCTTAGCCGCAGAAGACGGGAGCAAGAATGGAGCACGAAGATAAGGCAGAGATACTAAGAAAGAGAGATGAAGGAAATGCACAGAGACAGACAGACACACTCGTATACAGACTCATATGTAGACAGGCATCGATACAAACATAGGTCGTATCTTTAAGCATCCTTGATCCAGTGATGTCCGCCACACGGACAATTCCATTCCATCTACTTCGTTTTCTTGTCTCTCTCGATTTTTGACCAGTCGACTGATAATTATTATACAGCCTCCTTCGAGAGAGAAAGCACATTTATTTCGCCTGACTCTCAAGACTAATGCAATTTTATACCCAGAAATTACCAGGATATTCTATAAGCAAGACTTATTAAGCATATTAACGCTGATACTGCCCATGACTAGCCCCGAAAGAACTGTTTTGTCTGAGACAACAACTAAATTTAATTGATTGACTTTATGATAATTCCAGTCAACAACTTCGTGTCGTCAAATCCCCCATCAATCTTCTGCAGTGATAGATTTCTGCAGGTATTGGTATACAGGTTCGAAAACTATTGCAATATTCGACCAATTTTGAGGTCTCTGGAATAGGCTCCAGAAAATAAATTATAAAGAAACCTGCAGAAATAATGTCATTTCATGTCTAAAAATTATACAGGTATACAAAGTTCTCTGCCGTGCTTACCTTGAACACAAATAAGCAGAGTGAAGAGAGAGAAAACAGCGATACATCGAAGTAACATCTCTGGCAAGTCGCTTCTGCAAATTAAAAGAACAGCGCGTATGTCAATAACAGATTTCATTCGAATCGAATGCATAGGTTCAAATTCGAATCATATCTCGATATCGAATTGAATCGAATTGAGATCATAGATTCGAATCTCAGCGGGTAACAGTTCGATACTCATACACGTAATGTGTAGGCCTAGTTGATAGCACAGATGCAACGTAGTTATTAATGTAATAATTATCAATGTAGAGTGTAGACACCTGATGACTTTCTGCAGTTTGAAATTAATGTCACTGAAGATAAAGTTAACTACCGGAATTAAAACAACACAACAATTGTGTTATTTTAAAAGCCATAAAATTGGTCTTATTTATTTTTTAATAGTTACTATTAAAAAATAAATTAAACCAATTTTATGGCTTTGTTCTGATTCCACGTTAATAAAATTTAGTGATGCACTTGATGTCTCAATAACACGCCTACAAAGAGAGAGAGAGAGAGAGACAGACAGACAGACAGACAGAGACAGAGACAGAGACAGACAGACAGAGAGAGGCAGACAGACAGACACACACAGACACACAGACAGAAAGAGTGACAGACAGAAGCAGAGGCAGAGGCAGAGACAGAGACAGAGAGAAAGAGAAGAGAGACGTAGAAACAGACGGACAGAGTGGTGGCAGAGGTTGGACTGAAGAGGCGGAGATCAATGGATCGGACATTCTACGCAGATGGTGTCTCAGCTGAACAATAAGGCAGCGTGGCATAATTAACGACTGCTGGTATGGCGCAACATTAATTAACAGCAGCCAGACTAGAATCGGATGCGAGCTGTTAACCATTCTTTCTCTCTGTCTCTCTGCCTCTCTTTCTCCCTCCTCTCTCCCTTTTCTCTCTGTCTATCTGTCTCTCTCGCTCTACCTCTCTCCCCTCTCCCATCTCTCTATTTGTCTCTGTCGCTGCCTCTGCCTCTGCCTCTGCTTCTAACTCTGTCTCTGCCTCTGCCTCTGCCTCTGTCCCTGTCTGTCTCTATCTGTCCGTCTGTACGACTGTCTCTGTCTATGACTCTCTTTCTCTTTTTCTCTGTCTGTCTCTCTGCCTCTGTCTGTTTCTCTGTCTGTCTCACTGTCTCTGTCATTTTCTCTCTGTCTCTGTCTCTCTTTGTCTCTGTCTCTGTCTGTCTGTCTGTCTGTCTCTCTCTCTCTTACCACACAGCATGTCCATCTGTGACCAATTTATGGTCAGCATTTTCTTAGACAGCTCCCACGTACAGATACAATTCCTTTGAAAAGCGACCTGCGTTGTTCTTGCCGCATACAGACACCTGAGCAAGAACAGCAAGTGACGGGTATTGTTTCCCCGTAGCGCAACATAAATCGTGATCAACGTCGGTGCCATTGAGTCCGTGTCGGAGACCGAAAGAGATTTCCTTTAAATAGAAGCTGAGACCAACACAAAAAGAGGATCAACAGGTGGTCGCAAAGGCATCTGACCTGTCTTAACTCTCTGTCAGTACGTCTACCTGCTCGTATGATTGTTTGTATGCATGCATGTGTATAAATGTACATCTGTTGGGTATATCTTATTATATATGTCAAAGGAATATAATGTATGTGTGGGCGAATGTCTGTCTGCCGGTCTACATTTTATTGTGCCTGTCAGTAAGTCAATTGTCTGTAATACGTATGTCTATTTATGTCTTGCCCAGAGGTGTAACAAGGTTTTGAAAAGTGGGGGCATAGTTTTTTTTAAATATTGCGCGAAGCGCAAAGAAATTTTTGTGCCCCTCCACTTTCTGAATTTTGCCCCCACAGAAATATGAAAAATGGGGGGTACACAAATGGTCATAACAAAGGTAATCTTAAAAAGCCATTGAATAAGCATAAAAAAGAACCGAGTTGGGGGATCACATCGGGGCACTGAGCACTAAAACTTGGGGGAGGGCTTTGTCCTCCAGTTTCGAAACTGGATGGCCGGTGCCTTCTGACCCCCGCTTGTTACACCCCTGGCCTTGCTGTCTATCTCTTTTTCTCTTTCTCACTCCAAGTCTCCAACACTAAAGACTGCTGCTGTTCTCCTCGGCAGACATGCTCCGCATATATCAATGTTACAATTACATCCGGAAATGCAGCTCGCATTCACTTGAGCGGAATCAAATCTTTGTCGCCGATTGAATGACCGATGTCCTGGTGTAATGCAGAATGCACATGCTCGATTCTCTTTTCCTGAGGCGTTTACTGTTTTGGGACCTCGAGCGAGACGTTCACGCTTCGTTGCTCTGCGCCATCTGCCAAGGCTTATTGCTTGTCACACGTTGACGCTTTATTAATATATATATATATATATATTACTATATTATATGTAGCAGATTTGTTATATATAGAACCAGTATATGGTTTTGAAGTGATAATGCTAATAAGTAGAAGATGGATGACTATGTTCTGGGAACACAGGTGGCAAGCAGCCATATACATGTACGGCGAAGTTGCTCAACGATGTATTATATATCAATTGTGGCAAAAGATTGATGTGTCACCTTTAAAGCACCTCGTAATCCATTGTTCCGTAATTAATGTTTAGGCTAAGTTAATAGTTAAATTAACTAATTAATAGTTTAAATGATGATACGGATTATAAATCAGTGTGGATTTAGATCATAGCCAGCATGTCTCTGATTCGATCATTTTAACAGTATTTTCTGATAACCAACAGAGTTATACCTAATTGTTTCTGGTCTTCATTGTTGCTATTTGTTGTATTCATGCATCTTGGCATCACATCGCGCTGTTATATCATTTATGGCTCTCATGCAGCAGTAAACAGACTTGAAAATCTGCCTGTCCTTTCCCCTGAGCTTCTAAAGTGTGCTGACCTCTAACTCTCTACTTTCTCCATCATCTACTGTCTCAAGGATCTTAAAGTCAACGCTTGGCTTGTCATAACAGACCAATCAGTAGCTGCCATTTCTTGGGAGTGCCTAATTGTTTCACCTCATCTGCCATTTCACTTTATCTTCTATGGCCACACCCTGCACCTCCACTATACATGTAGTGTTCGATTAAGATCTGCTGGTAAGTGTGTTCATTCTGGTACGCGTCTTGTCTTTGTCCGATGGTCGAACTCCGTTGCCGCGGTCCATCCATCTGGAACCACATTCGCCATGGGCGTCAAAATTCCTCTGAGTGATGGAGGCAAAGCCCCCGGTTCCAAGTGTCAGAAGGACAAGATGCTACCCCTATGACTCTAAAAATATCCACCACATCTGAAATTGGAGGCATTTGCTTCCGGACCCTCCCCCCCCTATCAGGACGCCTCTGACATTCGCAGCTCTGTTTCATCATGACTGTTTTTTGTTTTAAACTGAAACCCTATCTTTTCCAATCTACTTAAGACTCTTCATGTTGCTCGGCTTCTACATACTTCTTATGATCATCCGTCTGTCCTTCGGTTTGTCCACCTGTCTGTCCATCCGTCTGTCTGTCCATTCGTCTGTCTGTCCATTCGTCTGTCTGTCCATTCGTCTGTCTGTCCATTCGTCTGTCTGTCCATCCGTCTATCTGTCAGTGCGTCTGTCTACATCCGTCTGTTCGTCCATCGTCCGATCTGTTGTCTTGTCCATCAAAACATTATTAGTCCTATTATATTCTTGCAATCCTCCTTCGGTCTGCGTCTATGTGAACCTCTTTTCTATTTCTTTGGGTATACGCGTGTCTGCCTGCGTGCTTAATGCTTCTGCGTATTTGCGAGTTTCTGAGTGTCAAGCGACCTGTCTGTTTCTCTAATCTTATCAGAACTGACTGTAAATGCCAAGGGATAGGATCATCTTATTTTTCAAATAGACAGCTTTCTTTCTCATGATAGCCTGCCCTCAATTATCACTCTCTGCTTCTGAAAGTTATAGGCCTCGTCCGATAAGGACGCTGACATTTCTCACAGCAGCAGCAGCAGCAGCAGCACCTAAGTAGCTTTCTCCTCCAATCTTCATCCACCTCATCAGATTCATCCTCACACTCGTCATTCTTTTCCATGCCACTCTTACTCCTCTTCCTCCTCCTTCCTCTCATCCATCTTATCCTCAGGCTACATCCTCCCCATTCCCCATGCTCCTCTTCCTCCATCTTTTGATCCACCACCACCTCCTCCTCATATTCTTCCTCCTCCTTCTCTATGCCCGTTACGCCCCTTCATTTTTTCTCCTTCTCTTCCTCCTTCTCTGCCACCAATCCCCCCGCCATGCACCCCAGTGTCTTCCTCCTCATCTCCCTCATCTCCTCCTCCTCTTCCTAGTCCTTCTAAAGTTTGTCTTCCCATCTAGACAATAGGGAGTCCATTTACAGGCGCCTGTAACCGAAGACTTAGGCATTTCCATTAAATCAACCATCGCAGAGGAGGAGAGTCGCTCCAAAGTAAAACAGATAGACGCAGCCGACATCTATCGATCGCCACTGGCGTCAATCTATTGATATCATCTTCTTTTTATTGCTGTCACTTCAAATGTACAGACAATGATGGCGACAACGACGACGACGACGACGACGATGATTATGATGATGATGACAAATTATACGCCGTAAAATCAATAATCATTTTCATCAATGCAACTTCTGTTTAAGGTCCTTTGTCAATCCAACATCTACTTGTGCAAGGAATTTCTTTCATGAATCTACCTTCTATTCACCCAAAGAATTAGTTTTCATCAGTTTAACTTCGATTCAAAAGTACCCCATAAATTATGCTACATTGGCAGCTTAACGTAGAGCGCAACGAAAATACGTTACAAGATGGAATTAGGTGAATATCTAGAACAGCAGTTTTCAACCGGTGGCACGCGTACCCCTAGGGTACGCCAGCTATTGCCAAGGGGTTCACAAGAAAAAGTAAAAAAAGTAAAATTAATATTTCGTACAGAACCAGATAATAATCGCAGGTCTTGAAATGCCATATTTATGCACATTGCAATCATAGCCTACTGTAACACTGCTAAATAATTGTACACTGTACAACAAAAGTAATTTTAACATAATAAATTTAGCAAAATCCATTGACAATAATTATGATCGATATTCTAATTCTAGTAATTTATTCTAATTAAAAGAACGTTTTTTTCTGTTGAGGGTGCGCGCACAAATACTTTTTAGTTTGCGGGTACAACAAAAAAGAAGGTTGGGAACCGCTGATCTAGAAGATCAATCTGTAAGACAGAGAGACAGTCATGGCGTATGATAAGTAAGCGATTTGAAAGACGTGGTTCCCATATTATAAGCAGAGAGCGAACTGACATGAGCGACTGAAGAGCAGAACGAACAAACACTGAAAGAGAATTAAAAGTCTAGGCTCAGCATGTTCTTCAATAACAATTCTTATTCTAAGTATGATCAGAGAAGGATAACCATATGACTATGTAGACTGTAGATGAAGTAACAGATAGGTCAGATCAGGTTGATCGGTAATTCGAGACGGACTCCCATCTGATTAATCTATAATTACTCCCGGAGTATACATTTCGGGAGAAATATATACTCCGGGAGAAACCTAAGGATTGTTTATTTCGGAGCAGATTCTCTCCTTGGCGAGCATGCTTTTAGAAAAATTTAGCCTGTGGTATATGATGTTCTAAAATGAAGTGTATATTTAAAAAGACATTCCTGAAACATAGGCTACTCACCCGGTCTATTCAACGATTCCTAGGCGCTTGAAGGCTAAGCCGTGTTCATCAAATGACCCCTTCAAATAACTTTCAATGGTTTAAATACGTGTACGTTCGTCTGTTCTATTCTATTCTCTTTGCAGACCACCACATCCACTGTCACAGTATCAATCAAAACCTCTGCTTTGACGCTCCAAGCTCAGTCATTTCGGCGCATAGGAGGCAATTTCCGTAAACCGGGCTTTATATAAGACAATTGACCAACCTACGGAAGTTCTATTTCCAGCCGCCGAAGGGTGGCGCTAATGGTCGTCGTCTGTGCAGTAAATACCAGCTGCGGCGTCCAAAGAAAGACCGCAGTGTGTCACTCGTCCATGGCGTGGAGAGAGAGCGAGAGAGAGAGAGAGAGAGAGAGAGAGAGAGAGAGAGAGAGAGAGAGAGACAGACAGACAGACAGACAGACAGACAGACAGATAGACTGACAGACAGACTGACTGACAGACACAGACACAGACAGACGGATGGAAGGGGAAGGAGAGGTCAGAGAAACGGAGATGGAACGTTGTGACGTCACGATAAACTGGTGGGCACATCATGCGCAGGTGGCAGGCCGTATGGACTATCGCAACTCACCGCATGTCACATATATGGTAGGCCTCTGGGCACACCTGTATTGGTGTCTGTGTGTACATGTAAATGCAATAGCTGTGTATGGGTGGGGAATAATACGTTGGGTGGCGAGGGGTGAGTTGGTTGGGGTGGTGGATTTCTCTGTTGTTTGTTGAACTAAATATCAATGGCACCAAATCCTTTGGATCTGACTGGGAATAGCAATTGAGTGAAACAATCGATGATAATATTATTCTGCTGTTAGCGCAAATATCTTTGTAAATAAATGGTTCTTTTAGATGGGTGGGATAGCTCACACACACACACACACGCACACATACACACACACGTATATATATATATATATATATATATATATATATAATGCCCAGAAGTAAGCGTAGTCTTCGTTGTTATGAATGTTTGAGTGTACAGAAATCTAAGAGTCCAGGAAATAGTCGCTTTACAAGATCTTTGATATTCATCTGAGGCCGTATGGTGACTATCGTTGATTCCCCTTCAACAGGAAGTCATATTTACAATGGATTGATCCAATCACCAGGAAGTCATTTACATTTTTATATACATAAATCATTCATGTATATATATAAATAAAGACTTGAGATAGAGCAACAGGAGCATATATAGTATTTGAACATAATATATATTCTGTATAATCATGTATAATGCTGTGCAATTGTCGTCTAAGTGCGTGTATCGAATCCTTTCCTTGAGGTGATATATTACGACGTGTATTGACTTATATCAAAGTGGGATTCAACATATTGTTGTAGGCCTATAAGGAAAATGATATATGTAGCCTCATCGACGAAGTACATTATATCACAAGCACAATGGGTCCTTACGTCGTCTTTCGAGCTGACGTCTCCATTATTCTGGAATAAATAAGACATAAATATCGGCATCTTATGCGTACTCCCTCCTTTTCCACCCACTTGGCTTGCGGTTCTTTTAGACGAGGAGAGCTGCTCGATTAGTCCTTTATATACACACACACCTCGTTCTTGGAATAAACTGGTCAAAATGTTTGACGAATCCATTGTGTTTGGGGTATAATGTTCTCCATTGATACGGCTATTATAGGCCTAATATATATTATAGGCCTAATATATATTATAGGCCTATATTATGTTCTTATACAATGATATGTTGAAATGAAAAGACTCAAGTTACAATGTGGTTTATTTTCAGTGATATTGTTCCAGAGCTTATGACTGCGTTCTAACCTGGTGTAGGCTATTTCCAGAGAAAGTTAACTAATTTTATTCATCGGTCATAAGTGTAGATGTGAGAGAAACGAGGCAGGCAAGCTATAAGTCTCAAGCTGCAATGAGATTGAGGAGAAGATAAACGAACCTTTGGTAAACTAAATTTGAGAGAATTGCAATAGTCGATGCAGGAACAGACAGAAGCATGGACAATTGAGGGACATGTAGAAACTGAAACACGTTTACTGCCACTGCTCTTCAACAGATTCAGTCCTGTCTCTCTTTCCGCTCTTTTTTAGTTGAAACATCGGAAACCTCATCACAATCACGCAATCACCGGCGGTGTTCCGCAAGGCTTCGTTCTCGGGCCAATCTTGTTCATCATCTACAGCAGCGTTTCCCAAACTGTATCCTAGGGCTCCGTGAGGTGAAGAAACGGGTTACGCGGAAAATGTTCAGTGCGCACAAATGGGGACTCTTAATTAGCTATGCTTAATTATCTATGCTTAATTAGCTATGCTTAATTAGCTATGCTTAATTAGCTATGCTTAATTAGCTATGCTTAATTAGCTATGCTTAATTAGCTATGCTTAATTAGCTATGCTTAATTAGCTATGCTTAATTAGCTATGCTTAATTAGCATCTGTGTATATCTTTTATACGACAGAGAATAATTCATATGTCACTCTCATCGATGTTTGTATTACAATTAATCCAATCTCGGCCATGTCTCTTAATTGTCTGCATTCTCAGATGTTTGCACTTACACCAGAGTAGGCCTATGTTCAATTTTTGAGGGGGTTCCGTCAAACAATATTTTGATCAAAAGGGTTCCACGGTCAAAAAAGATTGGGAAACGTTGGTCTACAGTGTCTACACTAACTCATCATTGGCTTTCTGACTTAGACTACTATAATATGTTTATCTAATCCAATGAATTATATTAGCTGCCGTTATCTCAACGCAAAAGTCATCAACCGATGGTCGCTATTTTCGTGTGACCAAATAGCAGGCTCTACCCTATCTCGCTCGCTGCAACCGTATATAATTATACAGAATAATATTAGGACTAAGATGGATTTAAGACGCTGCAAACGATTGATAAAAGCAGATGACATCGATTCATTTTGCATATTTTGTTTTATTGGTAAATAATTCTATGGATAAACTTAATTGCCTACATATACAGCCCACATACAAACTTACATACATACACATATGTTTACATACACACAAGTCTATGCAGATTTACATATTATATTTGTGCATGTGTACACACGTAAAAACTTACATACATGTATATACACGCACACACATTCATTCGTACATATACACATACATATGTACATATGCATAGATTCATACATACAAACATACACACATATATACATACATAAATACATGCATACATCGTATATGTATATTATTTATACGTGGGTTGGACGATGTAGAATATGTCTGGATGATGTTGTGATCAGACGATTTCAGCTTCTGCGAAGTGCGTGACTCGATATTTTGGAAAGTGTGTGTTGCGATATCTGAAGAATTCCGGTTTGGGTCTGTAGCGCTGGAGGTCAATGGGTTCAAGGGCGGATCTCTTGCGCCTGTAGTCACCCTCATCGTCGTAGCCCCATCCGCAGACTCTCTTCTGCATTGTCGCGAAGGGATTCAGTGAGTTGCCGATGTTGACCTTATTGCGGGCGTCGTAGTTGTTCACCCACTCCATCGGCACAGTCGGCAGCCGGCTGCACAGCGTCTGGAACGAAGGCTGGGTCACGGGGAGTGGCACGTAGCGTCGAACATCCCAGGACCTGGCGAATCTCGGCTGGAGACCCAGTTGGAGTACTTTCCTCGGCTCCAGACGGTAGTAGTCGACGAAAGCGTCGATCTGTTCGTAGGGTAATTCATGGATGAGCCCGTGGCGCTTGTCCTTCGGCTTTGGATCCATCCGCGCAGAGAAGTAGGCCGGCAGATGCTTAATGTAATTTACGACTTTTGTGCGTATCAATGTTTCCTACAAGATGTTAACAACTTATAATTAAGTAATTTGCTGTAAGTGTGTATGTACTTTATTGAACTGCACTGCAGGGAACATCATAAATCAACAGTTAAGGTTTACATCAACTTTAAACGACTGGACCAAAATCAACTTTAAATATCTGGACCGTCAATCTCATTTTATGTAGGCGCAGAACGAAAAAAATCGCAACAAGTAGACCTAATTACAAAACAGACGTCTTCTGAGCTGTGTGAGAGAAAACAGAGAGTTAGCAACAGGAATAGGACTAGCAGTAGGCCCCTATAGATATAAATAGGAATAGAGTCTTAGTAGATATTTTGAATAGGCTCTATATTAAATTTCATTGATTGATTAATTGATTGACTGACTGACTGACCGACCGACTGATTGATTGATCGGTCGTTCGATCGATCGATATATTGATTTGTATAGCAATATGAAATATGTGATGTGTTTGTATGACAGGTTCCTAAAGGTCTCTACATCTGGAACTGCTCTGCTTCGCAACCCCTCCCACTCACATGTGGTGTCCCTCAAGGCTCTGTCCCGTGTCCACACCTCTCCATCCGTTATACCTCACCATTAAGACAACTCATAGAATCTTCATTTGTTGACCACCATCTGTACACAGACGACACTCGACATTCTTCGTCAATCTATTTTTCCGCCTCGATCAAACAGTTACTCAATGTGGTCAATGCAGTCTCCTCTGCCTCAACCCTTCAAAACAGAATCCATCATCACAGGCCTTCCTGACCAAATAAAAAAAAGTCTGATCCTCTAATACACCTATCCACTAACTCTTCATTCCTTCCATTCACCTCTGATGCCTTGTCCTCAAATTTTGTGATTTGTTACCTTCATCTCTCTTTCTCCAACGGCTTCTCCAAACTTTCGCTTCTGCTTCAAGCACTTTCGGAACATGCGCGACTTCAAAATTGCATCCATGGCACCATTGCACTTGTCCACTCAAGTGGCGCTTTAGAAGTTTGAAGATTTCGATTTATACATCAATGCTGAGATTCATCGACACATACTTACAAACATACATGCATACATACATACATACATACATACATACATACATACATACATACATACATACATACATACATACATACATACATACCTACATCCCTACATACATACATCAACACACAAACACACACACATACATGCATACATACATACATCAACATACAAACACACACATACATGCATACATACATACATACATATTAAATATACGTATATACATACATATATGATGCACATTTTCATACATACGGATATCGGCCTACAAAGTACAAACACACACACACACACACACACACACACACACACACACACACACACACACACACACACACATATATATATATATATATATATATATACACGAGCATGCGTTGATCCATACATTGTTATTGTTATCGGATTGTTTTCATGTCAATAAATATTGGCATTGATGGTCATTCGTCTATTTTGGGAGTGACGTTGTTTGGAATTGGGCCGAGTTTGTGATACGTTGTATTATATCAGTTTATACGACACTCAAAGATCGACATGGAATCATCTGTGGGCGATTACGATGTTCTCACCTGAAGGCGTCAGGTCGGTTTCATTCAGCTTGTTATGGTTCCAGATAAAGAGAATTCTGTCAGATGTCAGAAGATTTGATTCACTTCTTCCCAGCAGAAGACCAAAGGCAGACGTCAGACGATATCGTTCTATCCAATGGGCGTCGGCGTCTCTTTCATCGATATTCCAAACGACCAATCTTGGATTTTCAGATGTTTACGGTAATCCCATTAAAACGTTGGTCGGACTGCGCTTCCCAAAGGCGACGTCCGAGCTGTTCCCGTGCGCGCCGATTTCGGACGCTGTGTCGTCTGCGGTGGCGTCGACCTATTATTGCAACCCTTGCGACGTCAGTTTTACGTGTGGAATATATTGTATCGTATCCATGGAAACGCTGACCTCACAGAAGGTCTACGGCGCCAAGAGAAGCAACAACGCGCTCTTGTGAGCTCCTTACTATAGAAGGCATTATAGATAGTGTGTGTTCCGTTGCGTACGTTCAACAATGATGAGTGACGTCAAATAACTGCACTTTAACCGCAATAACAATTTTGAGCAGGCATAATTTAATATTATTAGCACTTGATGTCTTATATTGTATGGCCTATTTATAGCGTAATGTGCGGTCTGTTTATACGCCTTCGGCCAACGCTTAGAACATAGAACCATGTAGCTATATAGATAATAGACCTATGTATTCTACAGTCGCTTAGCACCTTAGACTAATTATAGGCCTTTATACTGCATTATTGTTATTGTAACTGAATTCATTTTTGCTGTCCGTTAACACTGCTTTTAATGCGTAGACATATTTTGTCCTGACGTCGCAGCCGTCTGTCTTCATGTACGTACCTATTAAGTACAGATGACGTGTCCATATTATGTTCTTGGATTCCTGTGTTCAGTTTCCGTATAGCAGAAGTAGATTTTTCTTCATTTTTAATTCTTCCTATCTATGAATTGCAGCGTGTAGCTGATGCAACGCAGTATTTATCTTCATTGACGTTGCACGTAGGTCTTGAAAACGAGAAGTGGTATACAGATTGCATATTTTATGTATTAACGGCGGCATTTGATATGATGTTGCAATAAGAAAATAACGGTGTGCCTCATTTGGAACTCTTCCTTACTTACTTTAGTTTATAATACAGGTCTACTTTTTGAAAGCAGTAGTCTTCTAACGCCAATTATACAGCTCGGAAGATATGTTCGAACAATTTGTGGGTGATGCGGCAGCTCGTGGCGTGTCTTACGTAAACTGGTTATTTTCCTGCCTCGTTGAGCTACATTGTTTGGAGCGTAGACAGCCTTTTCATGAGTATGAGACGCAGTCCACGCTCCACGCACTCTACGCTCTATACTATCAGCGTTAAAGAGCGTGTGGAACGCGGTTCTCCTGCTCCCGAAGGTGGATTATTATTTATTAAAGACATTTCATCCTGAGGCAAGCACGGTTCGTGCACGGCGACCCAGTATGCGATTTGTTTGTGGGAGGGGGTTGTGAGGGGTTAGAGGGTCAGAAAGCATCAGCTTCTGCCACAAGGGCATTCAGATTCCCAGAAATTCTCACAATTCTAGCCGTGCACCCCTACTTCTTTTTTAACAGATCGGACTCTTGGGGCGACCTCAAACGGGCAAATGTAATGAAGGGTCTCACTCGAACAATCCAGTTAAAAATAAACAAGTCAAGCCGCACGGTCGCTTTATAAAAAATTGTGCATTTGCCCTTATAATTAATTATCCGAACTTTATAATTGAATATCTGAATTCGTGTTCTTTAATTCAGTATAGCAGTGAGCTGAGCGCAAAGGGCACCAGCGTGTCGACGAGCGCTACCCCATATAATCGGGGTTAGCAAGAGATCGATGTCCGGTTGTCTGTAGAGACAGAAGGAGAGAGAGTGAGGTTAAGGAGGTGGGTCACTGACTCGACGACCACACTCGTCAAATACCTATCAGCGTAGGCCTATGTATGATATCACTTAACGAGTGAATATGCATTAATCCTGCGATATGGAGCGCCACCTATGATCAGACACGTCACTTTCAACTTATGAGTGCTGGCAGACTAACTTCGTGGCTTCGTTCTTACTAAAGCAATAAGACTTCAATGTTTCGTTTTCGAGGTTACAGAGGTATGAGATTCGTCGCCACCGTATATAGCAAGATCACCATCCAGCCTGCTATACCGAAAGGTTCGAAACCCATATTAAAATGGTGACTTTCTCATAATTGGCCCTCTAGTAGGCTGATTATGAAAACTAACTTATCCTTCGGACCTTTAATAAGAACTATTCTAATAATGACTGGCTTCTCAAGTTCTCTTCTTCGACTTCTCACTCTTTAAAGGCTTTTCATTTTCCACGGGATTTCCTTGCTGAGAGCGCCTCACAACAGTAGCTATTCTCAAGGAGGCGCTATATAAAAGCTAAAGCTACGATACGATGCAATACTTATGGGATGCTCCCTTATGATCAGCCATTATTTGATGATCCTTGTGGTCGTGCTGATGAATCCCTCTTTACATTCATTGTAACAAACTCAGATCACATCCTAGGAGGTTATTTGCTTCTACAGATTAATGCCTCGGCCTACCATCTGGGCCAACGTGCCCACACAATAGGGTCGTCCCAGGTCGGATGTGGATTTATCTCTTGTCAATAACTTAACTTTTCAACTAGGCCCACCTAGATTTTGCCGGTTTCCGTTCATTTCGTCGCAGATCAGTCCGTCGCAGATCATTTCGCCGCAGATCATTCGTCGCATTTTAAAAACCATATTAACCCTAACCCTGACCCTAAACGACCCTCACCACGCATGACCTGACCCTAACCGATATGCGACGAAACGAATTGCGATGAAGTGATCTGCGACGAAATGAATGCGACGAAGTGATCTGCGACGAAATGAATGCGACAAAGTGAACGGTCACCGCTTTTGCCATTGTACAGCGTGCGTGTTAAATGTTTTGCTGTAGGCCTACATGCATGTATGTATGTCGAGCTTCTTCCAGGCGTTCGTATTAAAGAAAATACTTATTTACTTACCTACTTGCTCTCTTGACGAAAAAACGAGTAAACAAATGACGTATATTTTTATGAAGACGTCACCTGCTTGTCTCACCTATGACGTCATCTTGAACCCATTGCTGATTGTTGTCTTGGAAACGATTTGCGTTCACTTGGTAAATCGATTTGCAAGAGTTAGGTGAGACACTTAACAAAACATTTATCAAAAATCTTCGATCATAAATGAAGAGTTGAATATTTCGACAAAGAACGATGACTTTTGAAGACAAATCAACCAACAATCGTTTCATTGTCAGGAAATTCAATTTCGAGCAGAATATCATCGAAAATTTCGACCAGAAATTTAAAGAACGTGTATGAGAACTGTACCTGTTGAAGACGCTAATCGACAAATATGCAATGATCGACACGAAATTGTCGTCTATAACAGAAAATCGTCGATTGGAATAAGTGTAAATTTTGAAATACATTTTGTCGCACATGCACTTACGCAGGAACAACGTCTATTGAAGACAGATATAATCATCAGATATAATGATTGGATGCAAAATTGTCGTCTTGAACAGAAATATCGTTGAAAATCATCGACCAGAGAGAAGAAGCAGAAATTGAAATCATCTTCGGAATTGTTGAATTTGAAGAGGCAAATCGATCAGCTGCAACCTGATCGACGCAAAAATCAAGTATATCAGCCGAAGTAAACCGATCGGCTATCAAGTAATTCAGACGGTCACATATCTGTTGTCGAAATAGTCGATGTCGATCACCTCATCCGAGCAGAGATGGCCATGTTGGCTGGAGACATTCGTTCACTGAAAGGTGAGACTCACATCAGTGTTTAGCAATACTGTTTACATTCCTACGTGTACATGTATGCGCTCTCGGCTGATGCTTCGTCCGTTATAGAACGAGTTCCTAATCGACCTACAATTATTAATGCCAATGATTCCAAATTTTCCAATGTCTTCACATTTTTGCAGAAATAATATTCCACTGTTTTATCTGATTTCTTTAATTTCTGTGTTTCCGTTTTCTATAGCTGCCACGAGTTTCCATCCCTGGAAAACAACAACGGCCACTGTGAGCCCGATACCCCTCAGGTAGGTTTGACCTGTATACATACCACTTCACAATCAACGCTGCTGGGTTGTGACACGCATGAGATTTAATATAGCGCCTGGTTTCTCTTCAATCCACAAACAAATCTTTCTTGTTATATTGCAAACATTAGCGCTTCATAAGTCGACTGCCTGACATAGGCGCTGCACGTATGACTAACTAACTCAATGCAAGTGTCGATAACAGAAGAGGGCGACGTTAGCGATCCCTGCAATCACACAGTGCAATTAAACTGAAACTTCTATTAGTACTACTATCTGATAGTTCGATGTCTTCACGTCACGCTCATGATTTACACTGTAGGCTACCAATCTTTGATAGGAATTCCCATATCATAAATTAATTAATTAACTCATTATGAGCACTTATGTAGCGCCCCTGCAAGTACCTAGTCTGGAGCGCTTCCAGTCACGACGACTTGAGTGACTAGTAAAATCCTGACAGTTGGGCCACAAGAGCGAAGCACCCGTCGCGCTGGAACGTCGGAGACTGAGCGGCAGAGAACGCGCACAAGTAAGATGGAACACGCAGAGTGGTATAATTCCAGTTACATCTGCTCATTCAGTTGTCTCAAACTAGTTAAGACTCACTTGAGAACTGCAATGCTCAGTGAAAGATTGTCAGATGTAGCAGATTTGTCTATGAATCCTGCCGAAGATTGTTCGTTGATTCTGACAAAGTTTAGGACAAATTTCTAGCTGTGTAGGGCTATCCCCAATAACCCAATGCCTACATTATGTCCATACTAGGCTTAAACTGTTGTTACTTGTCTGCTATAGTATGAGACGACCTAATTGAGCATTGGCATAAAGAATACTTGACTCGGGGACTCTATAGTTTCTTAAACTTTTATGGCGAGCTTATGTGGGCAAGGGGTGTCCGTGACCCCTTTGGCGAGCTAATTTGGTCAGTGATCGTCAAAATTCTAAGGTTGCGATTCACTGTAATTATTGTTATAGTCATAAATCGTCTGGCCACAAACACGACTGCCCTGGCATGGTTACCAAAAGAGGCTGATGCCGCCACTGCTATCTAACTCATCTAGATACGAGCGAGCATTTCTGTCCATTGAACTATTTTTCAAAATATTTCCTGAATGAAGCTGTTTACGCAATAGCACCTACGTGAAGCTGAAGACTGTTCCAAGAAGAAGATCCCGGTCATATATGACAAAACGCAATGCCCGGCACCTGCATGCTTCCACGAGCAGCTGAACGCTGCCTGCCATGATTGAACATGTAATTTCCAATATTATTGATGTGTGTCAGTGTGGTGCCGACCAACATGTCCTATCACATAAGGAGCATTTGATTCTTTCCATTCATGATATTATTTAGCTCTTTTGTAACTTCGTTGTTTTGCTTTGCTTCTATAGGTCACTGCGCTGCTTGGTTCTCGTGGGATGGGTTTACTGCGGCGAGGTTTGTTTGTGAGGAGGGGTGGGATGGATTGGATGGATTGGATGGATGTTACGGTTGAACTGTGGCTTTGTGTCGTTTTGTGTATGTGTGTTAATAGTTGTTTGCAAATAAGCTGTCCCGTGGGCCTACGGCCTAAAACTCCATAGCTCATGAAGCTTGCTCGTTCGTTTCTGTATATGTTTATTACCAGTAGATTTCCTCTTCACCTGCTGAGCCTCTGGAGGGGTGTAAAACCCCGTAAGCTCCTAGAAGGCAGGAAGGCCCCTGGAGTGGCTTAAACTCCCGTAAGCCCTGTTTTTTTATTGTTCTGGAGTGAGCCGATGGATGAGAAGGAGGGGTGAAAGAAGACTGGATTAGATGGAAGGAGGCTTGGAGTCAACATGGAACTGATGGGGCGCCATGACGCTTCTCTAGAGGAGAGGTCTCGACTAACTGACTAACTCATGATTAAAATATGTCTTACGAAGTTCCAAGTGTTTCTTCACGTTTCTCCAAGTTTCAGAAAAGACGATAAATCACAATTATAGTCTTGTGTAATATCATTCAATTCAATCATTTGCAGATCAATAACTTCTATCAACCCGCTCCTCCTCATCTGCCAGACACTTCTCCTTCCATCACCTATAAATATCACTAAAAAATAAACAAATCGTTTCACAGCCATAGCTGTTCTGTCTGTTAGGAACAAATTCCCGACAAAATTACAAAATATAGATGCTCCTGGGTACTAATATTCTATGTCCCATCAGCAAGGATAGGAAACTAAACAGACTCTTCGACCTTTTCTATGATCTGAATGCTGACCATATCTGCCACTCGAAATTCTAAGCAAGCAAGTAATTTGCCCCTGTAATCTGTGAGAATGCCCCGAAAAAAATAATTTCAGATTTCGTTATGCAATATATATGCAAATATAAGTACGTCTTGCCTTTGAGAATGCACTGAAAAAAATAATTTGAATTACGCCATGTATCATATCTGAGCAAGTAAATATCAAATCTAGATTATTACAGAGTTCATAGTAACTCTGTAATAATTCTGGATCCCTCTCTCCCTTCTGTAGAGCTGACGCTGCGTATACAAGGCTACAACGCATTGAAAACCTCTCAACCTTCCTGCATTCGTTCGCTGCTCTCACAATCCATTGCGGGCTGCAGCCACCGGGGTCGACTTGCTCATCGTCGTATAAGATTACACGTTTCTCTATCTTCACCTTGAAGTGCTTCCATTTGATCGCCCTGCGTAGCTGCCGACGGTTAAATTCGACTCCTGTAATAACTCGTCATCATTCGCTCATACTGTATTTGTAATCATACTACGGTTTGTCAGTTTGAAATTAAAACGAAGATTATTATTATTATTATTATTATTATTATTATCGTCGTCATCATCGTCATCATCATCATCATCATCTAACCTGTACATTCAGGGTCTCTGCAAACATGCCCATAATTATGAGCTATGCTCTACGCGAAAGGAGTTCAGACACCGGACGACACAGTTCAGTAAAGTAAGATGGCACACAACCAGAGAGACAGCGCCAAACTAGTGTCGCAATGCGACATAATAGGGACTTGTATAAAATCATATCTGTCCAATCTTATACCATTGGAAATGACGGCAGAGACGGGATCGAGGATGCGGTCTCGCATTCCGATTGTAGCTATATTGGATGCAATACAGTAACTTGAGGAGCAAGAATTTCGCAACTGGACATGATCGGCATTTGACATAGTAATGAAATATTCGACAGACGGCGACGACGATAATTAAATGAGCTATAGGAATCCACTTCGTACCCTTAATTCTACTAGATGCTCGCTTGCAGTTTTGATAATAATAATTATCGTTTAATTTCAAACTGATTCAAACTGAAAAACCGCAGAATGATTTCAAACAGAGCATAACCGAATTATGACAAGTTATTACAGGAGTTGAATTTAACTGTCGATAGCCATGCGAGGAGCTCATTACGTTATACACCTAATTTAACCACCGCCGCCCCCTAGCGAAAGAAGTACCAGTCAACCTTACGGGGATCAAATTTTGTTCCTCAGTGCTGCGCCCTAGCGTGTCATCCATTACTCTAGGGCCGCTACCTGTCTGGTCTACGTATTAGAAAACTTGTTTTAAGTGGGTTCAGTAAAAGATGGTCTGCAACAGTTTAGATTAATGACAATAAAGACTAAATGCTGCTTAATACAATGAGATAAAAACGATCAGAGATCCCACTGTCAACCATTTAATGCATCTTCAACACTCCTCATTTTAAACGTTTAGCAACGAAAGCAACTGTAAACGATATTTAAACAAACAGAAACTCTGTCAAATAGCAAACAGGACGTTTTGATTAGTTGACAAACAATGAAAGTTTCTTCAATGACATTCAAGTAATGTCCGAAATCGAAGAGAGCAGCAGCAGCAGCAGCAGCCAGCTGCCTCCAATTCATGTTGGTTCGCAGACAAACAGTGCTCAGCGGATCTGTCAAAGAATCGATTTGGCAAAATGATGAATGAGAGAAAAGAACAATTAAAGATACAACATTTGAGCAAATACTGACTGGAGATCAATCCCAAATCCAACCAAACACCTTCCCTCCATTCGGACTCTTTTCCTTCCATCCATCATCTTCACAAGAACAGGCCTCCTCAGTCAAATAGCTTGGCTCAATCAATCTATTCACAGTAGCTGTTTATATGTATTGCTCACAAAAACACAATTTTTTTACTTCTTCCTATTAGAATCTTTTTGTGTACATCACACGATTACGTACACAAGCATAAATGATTATATCCAATTAAAAAAACATCATTTAAACGACTGCAAATTAATGATATAAACAGTCGCATATTATGCAATAATCAGGACCTAATAATTATGGGGTGTTTTCTGGCATTAAGTGCGCAGATGACATTGTCAATGGTGCAGCCTGGATTGGTCAGGATGTAATGTAATCGAGCATTTATATAGCACCCCTTCAGAATATCTACTCTGAGGCGCTCTCTGTGCTGCCTTATGATGTTGCATGTATTTTTGAGAGATTGGCTCTAGTCAACTACACATGATCTCATTCATCACTAATATCCACAATTTACTTACATTTCAAACAGAATTTGGCAGTTTGAGGAAAACACTGCATGCAACTGGCATTTCTGAGTTGAAGTATGTTAGGAACCAGTATTAATTATGCAGTCGCTGCCAACAAGGCTGCAGAAGATCGTATCAGCTGTAGGATCTCAGGAAATTCGATGTAAAGTTTTAGGACACTGAATTGTGTGGCTTGGTACGTATGCTTAAATTAGAGGACATTTAGTGAATTTGGCATCAGTAGAATGTGAACTATACAATATTTTTGAGTGCTGTCACTGGATGAATGCTTGAGTCAGAATCAAATTAATTTCTTCAGCAAATCATATTATTAGCAATAATTGTTATCAATGGACATAAATCTTATCAAACATTTGAAATTGAGAATAATCTTGTTCATCGCCTTGCAGCAAGTCTCATGCAACTGAACAGCAAGGCATGACCAACTTAATCATTAATGAAACCGGTTTATCTTATCGGGTATTAATTAAAATATCGAAAACTGCTTTATTTATGACTGAGTACCAGAAACCTTGATTAAATTTTGAGAGAAAGATAAATGGGTTGTAGGACTAAGTAAACTAATTTCAGGCATCGTAGGAACCTAATAAACAATCTACAAAATGCATTACAGAAGTCGAAGTTCTGACTTTTGATAAGTGAAGAAGAGACTTTGCAACACACTCAGAATCTATTGGACAGAGGTTAACAAACAAATCCTACAAACGGTGCACAGAAAGTATTTGAACTTGTTATGAGCATCATCAGAAATACTGGAATACTGCAACACCATTGTCAGCTAATTAAAAACGTATTTACAGCTCTCTAACAAGTCATTTTACCTTCAACATAAAAAGTACAACAGAAACTAAACAGCAACAACTAAATGAAAACACCTGTTAGCACATGCTAAAGCTAAAACTTAAACTAAAACACAATGAAATTATAGAAAAAACAACCTGCGGACGATGCATACAAAATATTGAAATAGAACATATGTTATCTACCTCCAGTTTCATGTACGCTAGAATTTTAAATCATAGCTTTGTGGTTAAGCATGAACTCCGCCACTGTTTGGACTTAAACAATGCCAGTCCCAAGCCAGGAGAAAGAAGGAGGGCGACACCAAATCATATTCGATATGGAACGGTGTCGTTAAACAATCAACAACACACATAATCATAATCTCACAGAATATTGTTTGAAACATATCATCAGAAAACCGCGACAGGATAGTATGTCGGGACATGGGAAAGAAAGAGTAATCTCAATACTTCATGGCCTTTCTATGAGCATATATTCACAGGCATAGGATACCCTGATATGTTATTCTAGTTGAATAGCATTTTATCATCTATCGAATTCTCATTTAAAACCAGATTTTCATCGAAAAGAAGCCAACAAGTCATCATAACAATATTCAAGTGATTACCACATGTGAGAAATTAACAGGTAACAAAAGCTTACACCTGTGATTGAAGATATGGCAGTCTACAAAAATGAAGGAGCTCAGAGAGAGATGTTTTCTTCAGCAACGGCAGTAGCGAATGCTAAGCTGGCAAACCAATGCACCATTAAACAAACTCTTACACGACAAACTTGCAGAAGACAATGCTCTCAGTGCAAACTTCACAAACATTAGAAAACATAGTCAAGCTAAGAATTAAAATCACTGCGATACCAAAACTACAATGTCTCAAAAGATTACACACAAACACACACTCAGTTAGAAATGATTGAATCATGTGAAAACTCTCAGCAGCTGTCATCCTGCATCACTTGGCGTGGTGAACTTGTCTTTACGATATTACGATGTTGGGAAGTGAACATATTTGTTTTCCCATTGAATGCAGCCAGAGGCAGCGATCTTGTTTGACGGGTGGGAAACACCCAATGAGAGGGGTAGAAAATTTGGGGGGACAAACTTGTAACACGTCCCCTCTTCGTAAAAGGTGAGAGGGGACTTGTCCCTCTCAATCTCCAGGATCGCCACCCCTGAATGCAGCCCAAACCTCGACAGCTCCAAGAAAGCACAGAAATAATGAGGTCAGTCGTTTATGCGGCTGCTGCCAACAGAAGCAAATCCCGAAAAGAAAGTTGGAAAGCACTTTGAGCAACCTGTAGAAAGTCTAAGATTCACGACACAAAAGTTCGAATAAAGTCACACCACTTGCACGTAGAAACCGAAAATTAAAAGACAGGCAACGCTTTCACCGTTTAGCCTGGACATGTATTTACCAGAGTTAACTTGCACCTTGGCTTCTGCTTTTTTTGAGAGTAAGTATGCACATAGCACGATACAGGGCTGCTAAGATCAGGATTCATTATCGCTATCATTCATTTGGAGGATATACATAGCCCACCTCCAAGAAAACCTACTCAGTGGCGCTGGTCCAACTCTGGGGATAAAGAAGTTTGCAGAAGCTTCTAAAAGACGAATGCAGAGTCTGTAGCTGAAATAGCAGGCAGATCCGTGGCAAGGTTATTCCATGTGGTCGACCCAATTTCAAGACACAAGTCACATGACGTCGAGTCTTTGAAGTGTTTGCAAAGGAAACTACAAGTTCACCACAAGATGCAGAACGAAGATTCCTGCAGGCAGCCAAACTTGTCATCGCTTGGCGTCATCAATACACATGCCCAGTGGCGTCGCTGCCATTGAGGCGCATGCTTCCCCTGGGTTTTTATATTATTTTTTTATTGAAATACTTTTCCCATTGAAAAGCGTTACCTCATAGACTGCTTACAACCTGCGTGATATTTGTTGCATAAACTTGCAATAGCTATACTGTATGTATGATTTGGCCGGTGGCTTCCCGCTTTGAACAGTACCAGACACAGTAGCCCCTCTTCTACATGTACCCCATCATACCCGATCCCCTCTCCTGGACTCTAATCCTCGCACATGTCAGCATCAGAGCGGGTATTGCGAGTTTTATTTGGTGCGATTGCTTAAGCACTGTCTATGATTTTTAGCCCATCATACTTGATACTAATCCTTATAATCCTTATTCTGCTATATATGGCTCTCAATTTAATTTCCGATAATAAACTGTAATTGACAAAGGGCAAAATATAATTGCCAGCAACTCATGATGCTGATCATAGTATTTTAAAGTCTGTCGTTTTTCAATGACTGATAAGGGAAGTCGAGAGATTGACACAAAGCATGTCCTTTTTGCAATCTGGGAAAAACTGGTCGAATTTGTGGCCTCAACTTTTGGAAATTAGTAAGCTACTGAAAATGAGTCGACCTGCTGATAAGAAGCACTCAAAATTGATCCCTGAAAGAGATATTCTTTAAATACATTGACTGGTGTAAACATTTCTTTTATTAGTTGCTGAAATGTAACAATGGCGAATCGAGTAACCTATCACTGACACAGTTCAACAAATCGAAGTTAAAACAACATAAACATGTGGCTAGCATTGCCTTTTTGAAAATAAAATGTTGTTTATAGTGTAATTTTGCAGTCAAAATGTCTAAACTTTACTACAGGCTGCATTTGAAATCAGCTTTATTGATACTGCAAGCCGTGTATTTCTGGCTGTTAACCGGCAAATACACATATGTCTAATTTACAATTATACACTTAAGAGTATCATGTAACAAGCTGTTACATCAAGATCGAGAAATATGGTCGGAAGGGGGCACTGTGGTAACCAAGACAATGTATGGTATGTGAATCATACTGCATTATTGTTTGCTGATTTTGTGAGTGTGTACATTTTATGGACAATAACGGTAAGGTCATCTAGGAAAGATATTGGTAAAAGTATTTGTGCAGAGATGTTGAAGCTGGTACCTGTACTTGAGTACAGCTCGAGCACAGTTTTCAAGTATTCGTACTCGTACTCAAGACCTAAGTACTTATACAAGACTATACAATGTGTAACAGAAGTTATTTAAATTCCAAACACATAAATTGAACAGCTGATAGTCAGTCTTTTACGTAAACTCGAACGGGCTACCAATTCGCTTTCAGACGTTTACTCTTACATTTTACATTTTGGCAGTTTTTTAGTGGAGACCCATATTTAAATAGACCTAAAGCTATATTTGAAGGTATGTTTAGTTATCGTAATTTAATATTAAAATGCATCAATCGAATACGAGTAACACGATGCTCACATTGCCAATATCACTCAAGTGCAATTCTATGAGTTTGTGTCTTACAGCAGTTCAAATACATTGTTGATTTAGCATTATTTTTAAATAGAAATATCCCTCTGTTCTTGTGTTAGCCATGCGTAGTTGTATTGTAACCTAAGTACTTGTACTTTACACCAAAGTACCTGTCCACGCACCCATACTTGAGACCAAAGTAGCTGTGCTCATACTTGTACTAGAGACCAAAGTACTTGTACTGGAACTTCAAACACCAGTACTTGAAACATCTCTGATCGGTAGTGATAGGTGTAACAAAGTACTGATACTGCCACTACATCTATAATAAAGTATTGGTATTGGCAGTGCATCCGTCCAGCATTGTTAGTAGCCTGCAAGCGTAAATGCTAACTTTGAATGCACCACTAACAGTCAGCCAACAATAGCACACTTAGAAATGCCTCTTCTAAAACCGCAGCTATGAAACGAATTTCTAAGCATAATTGAAAGTACAGAGTACATTTTGTGGTTGGAAAGAGTGGTGGAAGAACTGTAGGTAGAAAGTCGCATACTGGGATAAATATGTACCTGTTAGGGGTGTGGTCTGAATCAAAGTGACTGATGTTATCTCCACTCCCAACTACAAATTGCACCCTGATACCGAAACATGAGCTTAGTACGAAATAGAACGAAACCACTGACATGCATTAGACAAGAGTTGTAGAAAACTGCACACAGCAAAACGTACTTTTGTGATAGCCATTTGCAACGCCATCACTTAAACGCTTGACCTGGCAACACACATTAGCCGAGTTTTTGATTCTGTACAGTAACACATTAGACCATTCCCATGTCATTCAGGGATGCAAGCACACTCTTGTCCTGGACCCTCTTCTTCGCAGAGTTTAGTCCAACACCCAGTGTTGATACGGATCTTATTCTGCTGTTCAGGTATACATGTGGCTCTTCCCAGCTCATAAACCACATGCAATGAAATACAACTAAATTCACTCTTTGCAGTAAGAGTATCTGAACAATTACTCACCTAATCATTCGATAGGAGCTTTCACCGACTCTACATTATTTGAAACAGTAGAAGAGAATCGACCATGAAGCATTCAAAAACAGCACATCACAAAAAGTCTGATCGCAGCATCATCAAATGACAACCTAAACAGCACAACACTCGACAAAAGTATTCGCCAAACAATACCTCTATCGTCGAAACATCTGAATACATCAGAACCTCAATTTTTGAAGCATCTCGTTATAGTACCCAGTAACATCCTGATCGGCAGAACGCCGGATAGGCGTACCCAACGACATACCACTCCATGAAGCAGACGACCAGCACTCGGTAGAGGTGTGCAGGTCACAGGCTTGATATACGAACGACGTGGTTGGACCTCTGTTGGACAAACGAAAAAGTGCTACTAGCAGATGGTCTCCTGTGTAGATCTAAGTCGTCGGCAGAGTCGCCGGCATCCGAAGTCACGACAATTGTCCGAGTTTCGACGGCGGAGTTGCTGCCCGTGCAGCTGTTGGGAGATATAATCGTGGTGAGATTTGAGCAAAGAGACTGCCTAGATCGATTCAGATGTGATGGCTTACAGACAAGCAGCCTGTCCAACGGTTTCTGCTCGCTCTTGTTTTTCATCTGAAAAGCACAAAGCCACCGAATGAAAAATGCATAAAGACGCGATGCATAATGCACAGACGACATGGGACACCTCCCCGAGAACATTGCTCTGTGTCGCTCGCTATCTATCGACACAAAGCAACCATTTGAACCGCTGATTAAACTACAGCCATGAAGGACTTGCAAGGCTCCTGTAACAGTTACAGAGCAGCCACCGGCCGATTAATGGATTGTTGACAGAAAAAAGCTCTGATGCTTCGTCCTCAAAATATGTCATGAAATAACTGTACAGAAAACGGTTGTTAAACGAGAATGAAGGATTGTCAAATAAAGCTGGATCCAGGCAAAGCAAGAATAATCAGAATTTAACACAAGGAGGGACCACAATTAATACATTAACACAGAGGAATAACTAGAACATATTGTAGAGAACATTGAAAATACCGAAAATAGACCATCCCCTTCGGTCCCCCTATAAGTCTCTGCCTCTGCCTCCTGTCACAAGACTCATCAATTGCTTCTAAGTGTATGAAGGTAACTCCAGCTATAATAACTTCATCAATGGCTACTAACCATGGTGTTTTCGAGACACATCAGCAGATGGTTGATCTGTACGTCAAAGATGTTGACGTTGGCCGGATCAATGTTTACCCCACTCTGCCAGGCGAGAATCAACTGCTCGGCCTTCTTTCGATTGTTCATATAAGCGGCTCGTGAAGCGTTCTTAGCTTTGTTTATGCGTGCCGAGCGCTCCTTCTGCAAAGCACAGACAACGGTAATGTGACGTTAGAGACAAGGTAACACGGTAACAGCGGTGGGCTTACTTAGTTGATAATAGAGCTTATATCAGAACAACATTAGTTGTTCATTCTGTAGTTGTATAATTATACGCCCCTGAATCCTGTCTCCTTGGTGGTCTTTATGGAATGGACTCCCATTGGCGCTGTGCTTGCTCCACAGGTTCCATTCTAATGCATTCCACTCAGTCATAAAACTATTCTTTTTATCCATGCTGGGGTTGGAAGCACGTCTGAGTAGCAACCTTAAAGAAGTGCTATATAAATTATTGCAATGAATGAATAATGAATTCAAACTCGACTGTTGTGGCGACTCTATTGTTGAACTTTGAAATAATCATGACCATAAATTCAAAAGTACAACTCTAAAGCCAAGGGAGGGCACCAGCCTATTTGCTCTATATTATGTAAGAGAGGTTTCCACAGATGTCATATAAAGATGTAAGTCCTGTTATTAAAGCAGGTTTCGTTGGAAGGAGAAAGCTTGGTAGGCAGAGGATTGGATGGATTAGGATAGGATAGATTAGGGTAGGATTGGATGGATTAGGGTATGATTGGAAGGATTAGGGTAGGACTGGATGGATTAAGATAGGGTCGGATGGATTAGGGTTGGATGGATTAGGGTAGGATTGGATGAATTAGGATAGAATTGGATGTATTTAGGGCATCTTATTTAGCGCATCTTATTTAGGGTATCTGCCTTAGTTTTGCGCTGCCTTGGCGGTACTGCACCTGCCTATTTGCAGGAGCTATGTCGCCCTATCACTGCCAGTAGTGGTCGACGACCACTTCTCTCTGCAGTTCATGGCAATCTGAACGTCCCTTTTGCACGCAATTCCATAATGCAGAATCTGGCTTTCTTGGTCGTGGGACCTACCATCTGGAATGGACTTCCCATAGAGCTCTGTCTCCTACCTATGAATTCATCATCTTCATTTTACGCCTCTCTTAAAACTGTCCCTTTTAGCCGAGGGTTAGGCCGGGAGTGCCTCTGAGTAGATATCTTGAAGGGGTTCTATATCAAGTATTTTTTGATTGATTGATTATGGTAGCATTGGACGGATTACTGTTTACGGATTGGATGTATTAGGGTTGGATTGAATGGATTAGGATAGGATTGGATGGATTAGCGTGGGATTGGATGGATTAGGGTAGGGTTGGATGAATTAGGGTAGGATTAAATAGATTAGGGTATGAATGGATGGATTAGGGTACAGTTGGATGGATTAGGATTGGTTGGATTAGGGTATGATTGGATGGACCAGGGTAGGATTATATGGATTAGGATTGGATGAATTAGGGTATGATTGGAAGGATTATGGTATGGTTGGAGAGATAGGGCAGAGTTGGATGAATTACGGTAGGATTGGAAGGATTAAGGTAGGATTAGATGGATTAGGGTAATAATGAAGTGTATCATATCGGGTATGTTATAAATCTAAAGACATTCTCTTATTACCTTGATGAGAGTATCAGTTGTAAGAATCACTTGTTTAAACCATAATATGCAGCTATATGTTATCTTGAAACCAGTTTTACACTAGTTTATTTAACTACCTTGAGAAGTTCAGCAATGCATTGTATCACACATGGTTTTACCATAAATTTGCTTTTAATCTTTACATTACAGAGAAAGGAGAACATAGAAACATCCTTGAAACAAAAGGAGACACTACGGAAACTGACATTAAATCTGCTCATGTTAGATGCCGTCATTGAAAAGAAGATACTCATGGAAATTTTGGGAGTTTAAGGGAAATTCTAATTGCACAGCTGCACCATTTTTTCAGCAGAATTTGCTGATGCTACAAGTAATAGTTAACAAATTTCTCAGTTGAGTCTGGCAACAGGAAATTTTGCAAGAATTCTCTTTAGACTAAGATCACTAAATGATTGAAAATATCTTGTTAGTAACATGAGACAAGTTCGTTGAAAAAGGTGAAAGTTAAGAAACGTGCCATATGATGTGCTGGTAGTTGTAATTGTAACATGGCAGACAGCGGAGACTCAACAGGTGACTCGTAAAGGCCAATACACCAGGTTAGCTTCACATCGAGCACAGTGCAAATAGTCTCTGTCATAGACAGGAAATGATGTGGAAATGACTACTGCAGGTATGGACACTTGCCCCCCCCCCATACATTTCTCCAATGACAATTCCCTCCCCGTAGATATTTCTCTCTTCCATTTGTCAGTCCAATTTGGTCACTCTTCAATCGTCAACAATCATTCAAATTTTGACTGTATCAATATTTAGTATGTAGTCTTTTATTCACTGCAGTGTGGGTGCCAGGGTTCCATCGTGTAATGGTTAGGGCTGAGGTGTTCCCAGAAACGTTAAGGAGATGCCAGGTTCAAGGCAGTGGTTGTGCCAGAATCTCGTGCTCAAGGGATTTAGAATTTTCAGAGAAATTTTTTTTACTATTGTTGACAATTCTAATGCAAATCAGGTCATAAAGGTCTAAAACTGACTATTTAAAACAATACAGCTACAAGATATGACATGTATAGTGCTATTAGTAGGAAGATGAAATACACGAGATATGCTCATCTCTATTAATCAGTATGGGCTCAAAATAAAACGCTCACTCTGTCTACATTTGAAAGCTTAGACAAGCAATGCTATACATGTACACATGTTCGCCATCCCATGCCAATCGACGTCCCTTGAGAATTTATAGACCTCCCCCCCATGCAGCTTTCCTTTGCAACAGACACCCTTCCCTTTGTACCAACACCCCTCCGTTCATACACACTGTGAATATCGCATCTGTACACACCGTATACACACTGAACTCGCCAACGGGTAAAGGTGCTGACCTGAATTTGACCTGTCCAGCCAGGGCCGGATTAAGGCATAAGCCAACTAAGCCATGGCTTAGAGCCCCGGGCTGATTAGGGGTCTCGCCATCCCCAAAAATTAAACAAGGAGCCTGTAAACAAGGATAAATATAAAGAATAAAAAATTGCAGTCACATTTATTTATTTTGAAACCCTTGTGCTCTTTTAAATTTTTTAAAAACTGTATGATGTTTCTTTAAAAACTATATACTTTTTCTCAAAATTTAAAATGCGTCATTATGAGAGCGGTCATGAAAACCGAAAAAGAAACATTTAGCTGCAAAAGCATTACACAAAGTTCCGAAACTTGATGGTTTCCTAAAAAAGAGACAAAAAACCCAAACACATTCTTCTGAAGATAAAGTATTTTTTGAAATTGCATTTTTTTCATCAACTAGTAAATTGAAATATCAAAGTGAAAATTATTGTCATAATGAGAAATGTAAAAAAGTTGAAATTGTTAAATTTCAAGTTTGTGTCTTGTCTGTGCGATTCGTCTGTTCCGACAACAAGGGCCCACAACTGACATTGAGCCTTAATCCGGCCCTGAGTCCAACCAAAAATCATTCATCCCGTTTACATTTCCAATGCCACCACGAGGTGAGGAGGTATTGTTTACTGACGTACTCCCGCACGTCGTATTTGGAGAGGGTCGGAGGAAAACTTATTCGGAAGCAAAAAGGCAGGTTGATTATCCACAGGGAAAACATAATCAGTTTATCGGATGGTCGCTTTCACAGCCAATCAGCTGGCTAAGCACCCTGACGTCGTCGTCGCCAGTTATAAATTATTTGCAGCGTCCAACTAATCACCCGCAGCATAAAATATCGGACCGCGGCAACGTTGCCGACGTCGTTCCCTTCCAAGTCGACTTCGAGGGACAGGCGGAGGAGCGGCTAATGTACGTCTCCTCTGCCCTCGCCGATCGGGGCGGCAGCGGCAGTAGAGCGGTTATGGTAGGGAGCAGTGAGAGCTGCGCCCAAAACTCCGTCGCTGTTGTAGTAAACGACCAATGTCGTATAAATTATAGATGACGGCAAAAGCTTGAAACGTTTATGCCAGGCTGCGTGCAGTTATGCGGAACACAAAGCGAGCGAGCAGGCGACCAAGAGGAAGCGTTTGGCCCTGTTGCCATGTTCTCCGGGTAGACTGAAGAAGGGGCTGATCAAGACCCCGAACGGTCCCCGACCGACAAAGCTCAGTTCCACTGCTGCGGTTCCACAGTAATCATCTTCCGGACCACAGACTTCTCATAAGGCGAGACCAAAGGATAACAAGTGGGGGGGGGGCAACATTGGTCGACATCTGACTTATGTAATGTTGCTCTCCGATCAAAATGACGCTGATTCATCATCCATTGAAACAAATTGCTTGCTGTGCAGCCACATGACATAATACCACCTTTCTGTATTTGAGAATATAATCTGAATATTCAATAGTTGTCTGATATGATGGTAGGTTTGTACTCTTGGTTTAGCATTGCAACTGACAGTGGGATTCACATGCAAAGGAGGAGGGGCATAAGAGGGGCATAAGAGGGGCAAGTGCCCTCTAAAAGGCAAGGCATTCCTGTCTTTCAGGCAAGTAGGCATCGAAAAAAATGCCAGATAAACGTCAATCATTTGGGATACATCTTTGCAGCAGACAGAAGTAAAAATCTGGCACCTACCCCACAAATTTACCCAATGCCTATATGGTGAGATTTCTGTTCCCATAATTTGAGTAACCAATACCAAGTTTTCTTTGGATGGCAGTGCAGTTGGATGTTTCGCAGTCTACCTCTAGAGCTCAGGCCAGCTGCGAAAGCTGGCTCTATCTGCCTGCAACCATTAGTATTATCTGAAGAGTCATACAACGCAAGTAAATACAACTAAACAATAAACCTGCCTCTCAAATGTGCCAGTAAAGCTGCCACTGGTGCATTGCACCAGTCAGCACCACACACGTTGTGGCTCCATACGATACTACACGTAATCAAACATCGTTAAAGAAGTATTTGCATATCAGCTCATTTTCTTGACTGCAGATCATTGACTCCAGATTGCCATTGGTCTGAAAGTGTATAGTAGTAATGTGTATTGCAGGCACTTGTATTATCGGCAATCAACAACACATAGTTTATGTCCAAAAGTACGTTAAACTCGCTGCACCACCACTTCTTGCAAACATGGAAGATTGTTCTCCCAATCTCCCATTGCTAGATGCCACTGGTTCTGAGTTCATAGTGTTGACAGAGACAAAATCACTCAAAAGAAATCCAATATGAAAACAATCGTATTGCTGTATTAGTAGTATGCATATACCAGAGTACCATTGTGAACTTTCCACCTCAGGCCACACTTATCGCCAACAGGTTTTTCCATTCCAAAATGAAGTCTCACCTCTTTAAGAATTCCAGCCCTAATACATTTCATAGGCGCTGTCTTCCAACTCAAGGAAACCGCCTAAACAGCTGCTCTGCACTTCTCTGGTGTCCCTGGCAATGAAAATCAAACTCTCGGATATAATGCAGTGCTCATGAATAAGATGGCTCCCTGCGGCCTGCACTAAGCTGTAGAGTAGTGCTTCAGAAATTTGGCATTCATAATTATGATATATTATGCTTATTTTTAAACTAAAAACATACAAATGCATTCATATGCGTTACCTAATGCTTCCCAAAATTATTTTGTATGTTACCAGTAAAATGTGGAGAATACACGCTTGTCTAACAGCCTAAAGCTGAACAAATCTCCTCAAAGCTTTTGCCTGAGATACAAACATAACCAATTCAACAACAACAACACCCTCTGCATCTTCCCCCAATTGCACTGCCTCTAAGGTATTGATCCAATTGGAATAGAGGCCGAGTTAGTCCAGATGGTCTGGAAATTCCAAGGATAGTTCGTTCCCTATAGGTATAAGTACTAACTTTCTCGATGGTGCTCAAGTTTTCTCCAACAGAAACAAACATCTTTCCCAAGTACGTTGCCAACCAATCGTCTGCTCACAGAAGCTCCTCTGAGTAAAATTAGGGCACCCTATAACATGCAGAGGTCTAATTGGTAAGCTAATACACTGCATCAAATACCCATAGGGCGGGGATATAGAAGAGTTGCTCACTTCCCGTTCTTACACATTGAACCAGCAATGTACCATTGCAAAAGTCAGAAACAGGGAATCAGTATTATTACGAATAGTTTACTTTCCAGCTCAAACCCCTATAATGTCGAGTGATTGAAGCACGTTTCCACAACTTGCTCACTGTGCTTGAATGGAGTCCAATCAAGAAGCCTCAGTCATCAGTGGGAACAACCCTACTTCCGAATAGTCTACCATGCGAAAAAACCACATCTTGCCCAAATATCCCCGAGGCCCAGACTATCCCTGTGAGATCTGGCATTTTATATTTTATCGGCATAAGCTTCCAGGAGTTTACTCTGGACCCCACTGGGAGTATATACTGATCTTCAGACTCCCTCTTTGTAGGGGGCAATGAGTCATTTGTCTTTTGTTTGTACCCCTCCGGCTATAAAAACTTCTACCAACATGTAACTTAACTGTGTTCAGCTTCAGACTAAATATGCTTGAAAAGTTATTGGCTTCTGATTCTCTGCCTGAAAATTAACTAAGTTGCTTATGATGCTCATTCGACTCTAAAGACCTCCTACTCATTATCACAGACTCCTCAGTTACCTGTCAGGTAGTAGATAACAAATTGCAGACAACACCTTTGAGACCATAGTTTGACTAGATCTGATACAAGCACTGGACCACATGAACAACAGAAACTATGGGAATCACTCATTCAAACATTGCCACCAAATGGCTGGCACCAGGCGCTAATGATAATCATACCAATGATGTGACAAGAGTAAGAAATGTGCGTTTTTGCTGCAATCCTATTGTTCCGTTCTGAAGCATTGTTGTGGTTCAAATATTCAGAACAGATACTTACAAAGATAATCTATCTATATAATTACCTAAGTCACGTGCTTTGTCCGTCACATCTAGGGCGTGTGATTGGACAGACGTTGAATATAAGACTCGTAATTGGACAGAAGTTAACCGAAATATTTGCAAACATCACTGTAAACAAACCTTTGATTCGCGTTTCAAAACTTTTTTATTCGCATCTATGTAAGTATATATGCAGTTATTAAAGTTAAATTCATCGTGTAATTTAAGTATATTAACAATTATTCAAACCAAACGAAAACTTAATGGGTAATGTTTATTTTTGCGTATTTTAGTATTGATTGCCGTGAACTTCAGTGTTACAGTATGTGACTCACAGTTCGTCAACCATTTCGTTTAATTGATGTGTAGGCCTATGTTAGCTCTATGTCAAAGTGTCTTCACCACTACTATAGCAACGTTAAAATCAAGTATGACTCGTGATTATTCATGGGTTAACAGCTAGAACAAACAGTGCCAGTCGCAGTTGGATCGTGAGCTAAAATACTATCCAACCCGTGATTCTTCACGGGTTGAGAGCAAGTAAAAACATAATTTAGTAACATTTTACAAAAAAATAAATGAATGACTTGAAGAATTCTTGTGCAAAGAGGAAGCAGAGTCTCATGTATCATGTCCAAAGCTATTCATGTGGTAACATCATTTGACTGACTTCAAAAATGTTTCTGAACAAAATTCCTACACATCACAGTTTTAAAGTGAGCAGAAATTGAGCAACAAATTACCCCATGGATGTCATTAAAGTCTGCAACAGGCAACCGGTAATAAAACGTATTTGAAAGACACCTGTCATATTTAAATGAACCATTTGGCTAAAGTTTTTTACAGAGATGATGAACATCACTATGGACCGTGACTTCCTTTTGGACAACCCCTCTGATCTTATGCCGCGCTTGTGAATAAGCTGGTTCCCTGTGCTAGGCTTTCGAGTGGTACGTTAGAAGTTTGGTGATTAAGATTCTATTTCATAAGTAAAGAGACAGAAGATAATCCCAGATTAAGGCATTCCACGATGTAGGTAGCCAGTCAAGTCTTTAAGCATGTATATCACGTTCGACTTCCAAATACAGTCTTTTGGCATAGCACTACTGAATTTTAAATGCACTTTGCAGTGGATCAATTCCGGAGTGTCTTCGGGCTCTTTGGAATTCGGTAAATCTGTCATTGCCTCTGCAGTTGTCTGCCATCTCGGATGGCGAATTTCCTGTAGAAAATCAATATCTTAGATGGGGCGGGTGGACTCCTCCGGTAGATGGCGTGCGGCGGCTGGGCAAGGCTGACAACCGGCGTGCGATGGAGAGAGAGAGAGCGCCAGCGTGAGAGACAGAGACCATGCGACAATACGCTGTCAGAAAGACACGAACGAATGTGGCCATTGATTAACGCTGCGGCGTTGGCGGTGCTTGCGGCAACGATTGAAGTCGCCAACCGCCACACATGACATTTCAAATGGTCGGAATAAGTGTCATATATCCCACTTATTCATTCTTCCTCTGTGGCATAACAATATCGATTGTTATGAGCGAATAACAACCGGTCGTCCGTTTTGTTATGTATGTATGTGTGTGCGTGTGCACGGCAGATGCTACTACAGAGGCCCAGGAACAATGCGCCAAGACTGGAGCAGGGCTGCTGAGCTATATGAAGGCAGTCCAACAGACAGACGACAGCAGCAGCAGCAAGCCCATACAAGCACAGACATCTTGTCAGTCAGCATGCATCTACATGGCTACATAGGCTGTAATTAAACACCATCCGAAGATATCGTATGTCCCACCTTAATGGTCCAGCCATTAGCACTGCGGCCAAATTCTTAGAGAAGTGGGTTAACGACCCTAACAGATCTTTCTGCATTGAGATATAGCAATCAACTATATAATCAGCAGATGACCAGCTTGCACACATCAACCACCAGTATAGTAGCTTTTCATCCATGACATGGTAAAGTACCATGTGACTGAGCATATTATGAAAAATATCACCTAGTTTAATTGAGAGAGATCACAAAAGATTGTAGAACAGTGAATCCTTGCCAGCCAAGCTAGAGGTCTTGTACATGCCTAGAGAAGATGCAGTCCTTCAAAAAAATATTTAAGTCTCATCTGCGTGTAGATAAAGTAAGCAAGTACACCAATGCAGACATGTCTAACAACTATCTACGCATACATGTATATAAGCAGCAAGCCTCATATGAACATTTCATTGACAAGGTGAATGAATATCAAGATCTAAACACCGTTGAATACAAGAATCTGCATTTTTAAATGCTGAAATGCCTCCATATAATTCAAGATAAGCTGTAGGGATGTGTAAACAAAACACTAGATTGAGACTGGCATTTCTTACCTTTTCCGACCTTGACTTGTTACTTCGCTGGCTCTGTTGGTAGATCCGTGCAAAGTTTGACACGATGACTGGCACGGGAAGTGCAATGACAAGAACGCCACTAAGTGAACACATGCTGCCAACCAGCTTCCCAATCATTGTGGCTGGAACCATGTCCCCATACCTGCAACAGTTTAATGTCCACATCTTTTTATCACTAGAGAGACGGCCAAACCCTGTCTCTCACAGTAGCCAGAACCAGAGTGGAACTTGTAGATACAACCTCCCATTCTCATTGGTTCAAGCTGTTTCCCACTTGTTAGATAGTCCCCATTAGAGGTCTACGGGTGAGGTACGGGTATACCCACGGGTCGGATATACCCGATGACCCCATTCCACAAACATTTTGCTCTTGTCTATAGGTTTCATCCCCATCTCAATGTTGCCAACCTCAAATCACAACCTGTGATCTGCATTCAAATCTTGGCTGCACCACCTACTCATCACTATGAGTCTATTACTCACTGCGCAACAGCTATAGCCTTCGAACATTATTTCACAGGTTTATAGGACAGTCTCTGCCTTCGTGCTGGCTACAAGCTATGGGAATGGATTACGCAACTCAGGCTACACGCTAAAGGGGCTAAAGACTGAAAATAATATTATAAAATAAAAAATGTAATTTTAATATCGGTGCCGATTATCATTGCCGATACCCGATACTGCCGATATGTCTGATAATCAGCCGGCCGTTTAATCGGTATAGATCTAACTTTGACTCTGAGGTATGAATGTCGTGTGGCAAGATGACAACGTGTTTCTCTAGCATGTCATTTCGGATCAATTAGTAGATCACACATCATCCCACACGTGGGTTGTGCTTGACAAATTTAATTCTTTAGGATTTCTAATGTGGCCCAGTAGGTTGTCTGGCAGATATTTCTCTCCTGCATTTTTGTTTCTGAGTTATAGTATGTTTGTCATCAGGGTCTTGGGCAACACAGTGGACTTGTCCATTATACAAGGTTACAAGTTACAATTGGATAGCATCAAGCTCCAATTGGAGAGCCAAGAGTCCTTGGCATAGGCAAAAACTAAGTCCCGGGTTGCGGGGTCAGGTCGTAAAAAATTTCAATTCCCAAGCACATGGATGTAGCAAGAATGGCTACACAGTGGAAGCACGGTAGTAATTTATAATATTCATGAAATATTTATGAAATATTGAGGTGGGGGAAAATCTCTTCCTGAAATTCTGGAGAGGACCATCCCCTTCTGTCCCTGTGAGTATCCACCCCTGGTCCTTGGATAGGTGCTGAATGTTCTACTCCATGGGAAGACACTCGAGAACCAATATTTCCCAAGTGTGTCCTATGGAACTATTGGGTTCCATGACTGAAAGGTTTGGGTTACATGAAGAAATGGATAAAACTCACGAATTCTCAAAATTGCATTGAAAAGGACTTGGTATAAAATTTAAACTCAACTCCGTCACTGTCACACAAGCGATATTTTAATCAAAATATGATTGTATAAAGGAGAGCTCAATTATATGTAACTGTGTTATCAAATAAACCGCTATCGATCTGCTTCTCAAGTGCAACATGTATCAGAATGTTTTAATTAGGATAGGGTTCCCTTTAAAAATATTTAAATTAGGTTAGGGTTCCCTTTAAAAATGTTTTAATTAGGTTAGGGTTCCCTTTAAAAATGTTTCAATTAGGTTAGGGTTCCCTTTAAAAATGTTTCAATTAGGTTAGGTTCAATTAGGTTAGGTTCCCTTAAAAAATTGCAGGTCGAACACTTTCCATCAAAACTAAAACATAAAGGAAAACGCTGGCCTAAACAATTGCTGGTTGAGAAGAAAGTGATCCTCAACACATCAGGTGGAAAAGAAATGCCTCGGACACAGTGTCTTCTGTGATCTTTAAGGGCCTGGCTGGTGTTGGGTTCATTTGTTGCCTACTTTATCGCCTGTCTTCGCTCTCTTCTTCATTTTTGCATAGTCCAAGATCACTTAACAAGGTGTCCAACAGCATCTCTGGGTAGCAATATACTGGTGTGGAATACACGTACGTGTTTGCAGGAGCTCACCACTGCTGATCATTCACCCATGGTTTGCTCATTGACTAATGTTTTGTCTAGTGATAACTTTAATACCATTTGGCACAGGCATCAGTTTTCTGAGCAGATTATAGTAATACAGCAGAACCGGTACTTAATAAGAACTATATAGTAAGGCAGAAGAATAGCTACCTAATAGGTGAGTACGACAGCAGAGCAGGTACTTAAGAGGCAACATAGTAAGGTAGTAGCACAGATACTAAATAGGCATTGTATATAGTAAGGAGGCAGGAGAACAGGTACTTAATATGTGTAATAGTAAGGTATACCAGAGCATATGCTTAACAGGCACAATAGTAAAGCAGAATAACAGATGCTAGATAATGTACCATAGTAAAGTTGCTAAATAGATAGCATGGTAAGGTAGCATAGCAGGTATTTAATAGACATCATGGTAAGGGGATACCCATGAGTAAATGTCTAAATACATACTTACATTACCACTCGAATTATTTTGGTCTTGCCTTCAGAGGAGCCTTTCTTCCATGGACTCTGCCTGTCTCCACACATTATTGTCTTCTTCTGTTCTCATTAAATTGACAAAACGGTCGCTATTGTCTGTGTCCTTAACAACCCATCAATGCTGTCTTCCAGGTGTTTGTACATTGATTTATTTTATCTTCCAAACAATCTGCTTGCTTCTCCAAATTTGACCAAAATATGACCAAACCAAAATATGACATCTTCCTTGTCCCATACTTGATAACGTTCAACTACATTCAACCCTGGTTCACCCCATCACCCATTGGTTGGTTTCCTAGCTTCAACCCTTTATTTAAATCCTAAAATCTAGCTCAAACAACCTCTCTGGCATGGCATTGCCTCCTCTCCAGTGTTAATCTCATAATCTTCAATTCAGTGTCCTCCTATAGAGCTTCTTTCCGGTGCCTTTAGTGCACATCTTATCAACTTTCTGAGAACTGTGAGATTAATTAAATAATGAAATGATAAAAAGATGAGTTAGATGTCAAACTTGGATCCTTATACCCTAGATCATTTCTATAACTCTCCTCTGCACTTCACTAGTTATTCTGCCTTAATGTCTTGTTTCAGGCAGCATTCAGTATCTGGATGAAATGTAAATAGTGGCCTTGTCAATGATTCTTACAATATGATCACTGTCACACATGACATTCTGGACAATGGCGCTATATAAAAGTCATCGACCAGCAGCACAGGCGTGTGAGGACTACAGATGAAGATGTGTCTACCTGAAACCTGAGAAAGGAGATCTCAATGGGTTTCGCCAGAGGCAGACGGCCTCAATACAGACGGAGAGAAATATGCAAATAGCAACGGAGTGTCAAGCAACGAAACTCGACACCTCGAGGCAGACGGTAGAGGCGCCTGTCCCTACCTCCTCTGCAACCCATGGACAAGAAATTCTTGAACCAGCTGAAAATCTGGTTTAAACCGGCCCGTTGACACGGAGCATGAATAAGGGACAATTCCGATATGAACGCGCAATCTGTTAGGCGGTATAACTGTAGTAATGGAATTCAATGACACTAATAAGGCCCAGCCATAACAGCCACTAGTCAAACAGTAACTGGACGCCCCAAGGGATCTGGCGTTACGCTAGGGACGCCAAGACCTGACCAACCACGGTTTAGGAATAGTTTCAGCAGGCGATTTGTCGTCCAGTAGAGATACGAGTTTTGCGTTTGAGATGGCGAAAAAAATCGCCTCTACAAGGATTCATATAGGGTAGCAAGGGAAGGAACAGGGACTTGTTTCGGAACTGGGGGAGATGCTAGGTCATTCTGACGATAAGGATAATCAACGTAGTTGGGAATCCCGTCTCCAAAGTAAACCAGGGAAACATTTCTAAAACCGACACTAACAACTCCAGTAAGTGTAGATAGGATGAGTGGAGTGGTGTGTATATATATCATTAAATATACATATTAAAACCATCAAGTGTGTCGCGTTGCTGAGCTTGGTGATAGAGGAAAGAACTGGCGGTATCTCTCGTCATCTAGAAGGAGTTGGCGAGAGAGAGAAACCACGACAATCACCTACAACAATTTTCCTTGCTTATTGCCTTCACAAGAATATCTACAATACAACACTAACACATCCCAGTTTCAAATCAATTGCTACCAAAATTTAAACCAACAAATCAGTTAAAATTCAGACTTCTTCTTCAGTCCCAGAGATCGTGCAAATTCCAATTTATGCAACTCAAACAAATCAGCCATGAAAACTCTTCAAAATTGATCTTAATAAATACTTCAGAATATCTAAAACATACTACTTTAAAAAATCAAAGCAAATAGAGTCTTAATAGAATAGTTCAAACGACTTTAAAAAATCATCTTACCCCAATGTTGTCATGGTAACGATCGTATACCAGAATGCCTCTGGAATGCTTTTGAACTTTGTCGTTACGACATTTTTTTCCGCATAAAACATCACAGTGGCAAATATAATAATGGCCATCGTCAGCGAGAACAGCAGAAAGCCTAGTTCACTAGCACAACTCTTCAGCGTGTAGCCGAGGATCCGAAGACCTTCAGAATGTCGAGAGAACTTGAAGATTCTGAACACCCTAAAGACCCGAAGCGTCACGAAAGCACCGCTCACAGCCTTATTGTCTGTAATACCAAGTCCAATGTAGTAGGGCATTATGGCAACGACATCTATAATGCTCATCACACTGGCCATAAACTTACACCGGTTTGGAGCAACCAAGAGCCTAAGGAGGTACTCTGCTGTGAAAATCATGACGCACGCTGTGTCGAGGCAGAAGAACGCCACCTCGTAACGTTCCCCGCACGACGGGTTTTGGTCCGTGCCCGGAATTGTACCGCACGGGATCGTTTCGATAACATTCGCAAGCACTGAAACTGCAATGAAGAAACCAGTTACGTAGTAGAAGACCAGTGCTACAGTTCCCGTGTGCGGATTTTCGAATGCCCGCCACATCTTCTCTTTCAGCGTTTGGCTGGTATCGTGAACGTCCATCTCTTCGGGATCTCGATCTTCCACCTGTCGCTCACCGTTCTCTCTCTTACGATCTTTGTATTCCTCGAAGCAGCATTCACTGATCATGTCTGGCATTATTCCAAAGAATGACAGCTCCTCATCAAACTCCATTATGCATGCATATTTCGGAAAGTGCAGCTTTCCCGTGCGGTAGTAGTTGAGCACGTAGCGGAAAATGTCGGGGTCTCGGTCAAAAAAGTACTCCTTGACCTCTTCGTCATAGAAGAAATCCTTCTCGTTTGAGCCAAGCAATGTATCGGGGTACTTTTCGAGCGTATTTCGCCATGTCTCGAACTGCTGGCCACTGACATTGATTTTTAGCTTCTCGTCAGCATGAGTTTTTCCCTTGGGCAATGGATGTGCCGGCATGGGACTCATCGCCAGTGGTACCCATCCTATTGCCGCTGCACGTGCAAATGGCAGCCAGGCAGTTACTGATGCCATTCTGGAGTAAGCTGGCACAGATCAAAGCTAAAATATACACAGATATGATATCTGAAAACATATTTGAACTGCAAATGCAAAAGTCACTTTATTTAAATTATGACTCAATGACATAATTGAATTGTTTCACCAGTGCTACTTGATATGGTTCAAATCAGTTCTACTACTTGAGAAAGTGTTATACCTAATTGCAACAGAAAACCTCACATTACCAAGGTACTAACACTGATCATCAAATCCTTTAATGCAAATTATCCTACATTATACATGCCATTGAATATAGCACACATAACAGATCAGATAATCCAAGGATGCAATGACTAAACTTAAAAAACAGGAAGGCCTAAAACTAAACTAACAAATACAAATCAAGCTCTCACTTACTGCTATAACCCATATCTGCCATATAAATGAGAAGTGATATACCAGCACTACACTGCTTCTATTCGTTATTTTCAAACTCTTCAAGTTTCGGCTGCTTGTAAGTTGGTACCTGGGTTTCGAGTGGCGATGTAGAAGTTTGAAAATACAATTACGAGTTTCAGAAGGTCTGCCCGCATATGGGACCAAATGCATTCAATCTTTCCGTCTAACTAAGTGTATCTTTTTAAAACTGGGGCTAGGAACTGGAACTAGGCCCGTCGATATTATAACTGATAATTTATGGTCCAGCAAATTATACACGACATGTCCATGCGACTGAAACGTTTTCAACTACAAACAGAATTCTTTTTAGTCCCACGCAAACCTTCAAAATTAAGAGTTAAAAAACATGAAAGTTTCTTGATTAATGCTAAAATATCTAAGAAAACAAACATGACTGACCAAAGAGGATGGGGAAACAACTGATGGCGATGCGACTCAGAGTAATCCGGTCGCTCGACGGACGCCACTCATGTCGTCTGTCGTCAGTCACAATCCGACATAATGCCCGATTTTTTGTCGCAGACTCCAGTCGACAAATGCTGTTGACAACTACGCACGAAATTTGGTCTCATGTATCGTTAGAGATCATTTAAAGCAGACCCAAAATAGCACACAACAACAAATCTAACACACTACACCGACATCGACGACACAGAAATATTGGGTCGCCAGGAGGCACTGCCTGTGATTCGCGGGTGGTAAAGCCTGGGCATAGACTACGGTTATTAGAAGCAGAGGCGTATTGACGTTTTCTCAGCTTTTCTGGCGCGCATAAAATATATTATCTATGGTTTAGCGTTCTCCGCGCAACTTTTATATAGCTCGATCCGACAAAGATTATAAGAATACGTTTTCGTTACCTCTACGTAGTACGTATCCCTGTCTATTCCCTGATACTTGAAAATAGAAAGGCCAAGCTCAATTTTTCTGAGGTGCACTCTTTCTCGCCAATCAACTAGCATCAAAACCTTTCAAACACCCATGCTCTTACGGACTTTATATATATAGTACCGTCATAGATGTTAGAGTCGTAGACGCCATCTTTTAAGGCTGATCTCCATGGCAATCTATGGAAACTATGCCACTCGTTTTTTGTGTGGCGCTTAGAAATATACATTTATATTAAATCCACATTTCTTAAACGCCAATTGCGAAGTCGATGCAACTTCTTTAATCATCTTTGCTTTAATCATAGGCTAGCCTCGTACGATGACCGCTGGCCTGTAAGGTATGTATAGGCCTATGCTAGCTTTATATCATTCGTTCGCCAACTGCCACAATGCGTATGGGTCTGGATAAAATTCGACGCATGTATAAGACTGAATGTGATTTCAGCAACATGTAGGCCTATCACGTATTCTGAATCCAGAGTAGGCCTATCATCGAAGCTGTTGAATCTATTATTCCATCTAAGACGAAACAAGCATGCTCTTGAATTTGAAACAACAGAAAGCCTGATTCAATCATGATTCCAAGTTCCCGAACAGGTGGTCGGAAAAGCAAAGAGGATTTAGAGATCAAGAGATCGGTGCAACACAGGAGCTTACGGGAACGGTTAATTAAACCAGATGACCGGGTATTTGTCTGGGTTAAAAATCGAGGTGCATAGACTGATATCCTCTATGAGGGCAATCTCTTGATAGTGAACTCATTTAGCCAGAGACGCAGAGTAAAAGAGTTCAGCAGCATCAACACTAGGGTGGATTAGTCTACTCAATACTCATGTTGGCAATAACTTACAAGTGCAGGAGTATAGCGGATGAACAGCAGGAACTCTTGTACTGTGGGACACGAAAAATCACAGAACTGATGGATGATGCTTTTAATTATCTAATTATTTAATTAATCTGACGGCTCTCAGATCATTTCAAGACAGTCGATCTTGTCATAGATGACCGTGCTGTGAACACACTCAGTTCGTACGTCACCTGTCTGCCGATTCCATAATATTGAACAGCTGTGTGTTGCCAAATTCATGTCAACGTTTGAGAACTATGCACTCGTAATAGAACTTCTAGAAACGGCCGAGATACGGCCTCAGCAGATGCGGCGATCTCGTTTGAGAGGTGGGCAGACAATCAATAACGTATTCCTTATCTATAAAAGGTGTGGGGGAGGGAACTTGTACCCTTGAGTCTCCCGGGATCGCCACCCATGGGCCTCAACCTTTGACCTGTAAGTAAGATTCGAAAACTGATAAATGAAGATCACAATTATGCTTAAAGGTTCTGTCTGGACATAGCAGAGAACAAATAGTGCTGGAAACCTCAATATTCCTAGATTATCTCAATATTCCTATGGTAAAATCGCTTCAGATAGACCCCAAGTCCTAATGTCTTTGGTTCGAATTCTGGCTTGGAAGCCACTCCTCATTACCCTCCGTCGTCACCCTCCGTTCAATTTCACATGGATACCCAACGTGTGGTAAAAGACTACTGTAAGGATCGTCTCATCCCCGGGCTGTCAATCCCTTAGAGTGATAGAGGCTATCCCCTCTAGTTCCATGTGTCAGGAAGGCAAGGTATACCTCCCCTAAGACTCAAAACCATCCCTCCCTACCTGAAATTGGAGGCATTTGCCTTTGGACCCACCTGCCCCTATCTGGACGCCCTGTCTCATCTCTCAGTAACACTTATAGAAAATCAGATTCAGTCGAGATGGTCGTTTATTACAAGTTTTAATATATTACAGATGACTTTTATATAATATGGTACAAAGCAAAGATTCGGCTGTTCTCAATATTCTTCACACTATACAGAAAGTGGAATACAGCAAACACAAATGCAATGCCGTAGTACTATGCCTATAATACCCAGGTCAAAATACCTACACACAAATCAGCCAAAATAAATTTGGAAAACATTGTCCAATTAAGCAAAAGCATTGAATTGCTACTAGAGCACAGCAGGTTTCAGAAGTTCATTACAGTATACTCAAATATAAAATCCCAAATTTATTATTATTAAAAACAGAGGCCACTACAATGCAAAAGTATGAATTAAGTGATAGGTTAAAGTAAGAAATAAAGACTTAGCAAATGCACAGAAAGAAATCTTGACATAATTGTAAACAATGATTGGAACTGAACAATGCTGTCCATCAGAAATGATGCCTAGTTTGATGTCCAGTCTGGTAATGACAAAAAAGCTCATCTAAAAAGATTAATTAATCAGCAAAAGTTTTCATAGGCACAACGCAAACTTTACAAAAACAGAGAATTGACTAGAGCAAACCTCATCTCGATCTAGAGGGAACGGTTTCACACATCTCATGACTTTCCGGAGCCATGACTAGCATTATGAATCTTGTGATGAACTGTGTGTGGTCCTACTTCTACAAATCTCATGACGACAAAACACTCGAAATAGAGACCTTGTAACTTTCAAGAGTAAACATTTTCACAACAAATCTCAAATTCAATGAGCAATCTTTTGCATTATCTGTAATCCTAGATAACACTTTCCTGTGAAAGTTACTACTAATATAATTTCTTACAACAAATCTAATCTCTCTTCTGACAACCTTTCACATTGGCCGTATTGCTATTTCGTTTCATTATTGCCCGACCATAGCACACCTTGGATAACGTCAGAACATGGCCGTGAATGAAATGATAACCAAATATAACACTTGTAACCCTGAGAGATATATCTGTGTCATATAATCCTTAAATGATGAGCTGCATTTGTTTCCAATACATCTTAGTACAGTACATTCTCATTTTAAAAGGGCTAAACAATCAATTTTGATTCATACTTAAAATATTTATTCAAAACACAGAATACAATAGTCGACTTTTTTAGAATATCATGCACTCCTGTTAATAATAAAAAGTGCTAAATCAGTTCTTACAACTTTTTTCAGATTTGCATAAACACTACTAGATTCTTGATTCTGAACCAGACTGCAGAAAAATTCACATAAGCATAAGCTAAAATTATAATACATCTGTACACACAGGCCATAACGCAATACGAAATTTTTGCTGTAGCGCTGCACATTTCACAACAAATCTTAGCAAAATGGGACTCAAATTAGACATAACGCGTAAATGCATTCAGAATCGCCTAATTTTTATTTCACAGACATTTCTACAGTCAGTTTCAGCTCATTGTTCAAAAACTAACAAAGCAGAGGCAGTAAGAATCGTTGTTCACAAGCAAAGCTCAAGATTTTTGCTCACATTACAATCTGTCCAACGATCAACCAATCAAACACCACACGAACAAATCATGCGCACAACACGGACAAACAGTCTGCAAATATTTGCGCAGGCGGCCGTAATACGACGTAGGCAAATGTAGGTCTGGATATATATTCAACGACAATACATCATCTCCTTTTTCATCTGAGTAGATGTCCTGAAAGTACATGGTATAAACGGTTGCTTACATTACATTACTGACCTTAAGTCAGCTGTGACATCACAACAACCGCAGCACATCATAACGTAAGCGCGATCCAACCATAGTTCATGCAACTATATAGATACACCAAAAACATCAGCAAATTTTGATTGCCTCGTTTGGCACTCGAATCTTAGGCACAAAATGGCACTTAAAGGTGCCAGTCATACCTTGGCACAGTAAAATACCACAGCCGGATGACAGCAGACGTCAAAGCGCAAGAGGCCAGCTTGCCAAGAAAGCAACAAATCTGATCTTGTGCTCCAATGAAATTGTTCACGCAGTTCTTATTGCTGGAAATATGTCCACTGCCAGTGGCCGTTAACAGAGGAGGAGGGCACCACTGCATTCATGCCTGTTATTCCAGTGTTGTGAATAATCAGAACGGGAGGAATGGCCACGTCGTCAGACCTCGCTGTCCATTGCAGACCGAACTTGGTTGAGACGGAAAGCCAGCTTGTGGTTCCTGGCAAATTCGTCTTCTTCCAGAACTTGCATAAACTATAACATGAAATGACAACAGTACAGAAATATTACATGTAGCCAACCGTCGTGAAGCGACAACTGAGATATGACATGAAAAGACAGAAGTATTGTAGAAGGCAGCAATGTACTCAACAAACTGTAGTGATTGTAGACTCAACCGATCAAGTATCTAAGAGGTCTATGTAAAATGCACTTGTATGGCATGGACTCCTACATTCGTTTGAACTCCTTAAAGGTATGTCAATGGTAAATAACAGTACACACTAAATGACAGCAGTGACTATCAGTTACGGACATGAGCTTAATTGTCCAGTTAATGGTCATGGTGTGTCGGTAAGGGACACCATGTCTCATGTCAGATTGCGGGTGCATATGGCTTACGCTATGAGGGACCAATCTGTTGGTAAAATAGCTTTGGTCATTTTGTTCTAGACTTCCTTTAGTTAGCTGCTCTGCTTAATGCAAAATAAAGTATATATACCATGTTAATAAATTTCTCTTGACAGCAGGTTTCAATCGCATATTTCTATATGGACACGAGTTCATGAGTCTCAGATAAATTGACATTAGAGTTAAAGGCCAAAGCATAAACACCAGGCACAATGCATTTAACATAAAGACATAACTCACATGCACATTGCACAGTTTCAAGAGACACAAGGACGAGTTCCATTGAGAAATGCTTACCATATGTACAATAATTTCACAACCTAGAAACTCAATATAAATCTTATAAATAAAGAAGACTTTCTGTGTGTCACTCTGTCTGGCGATGCATTTCCAGTTTTACAGCTATTGACTCGAAACCTACGCCGTTGGCTCAGGGAACACCTGGGACATGCAGTGGAGGGATTCCTGAAACCCGCAGACGCCCTCTTCCTGGTCTCCAGGGCCAAAAACATACGACACACCTCTCACACACCCATAAAAGCAAAGTTTCCTTCTTATTCATCAGGATTGTGTCACCTGCTACACATCGTACATGTCCCCGGTATACAGTATCGTTTGCACAAAGCGGTCACATGGGTATATACTATAAACACTATTTATTTACATGTATATCAAGATTCTGTGTATGTGTCTGTCTCTCCATTTATGCAGTTGCACACTTTTACAGCTATTCACTCGTAACCTACGCTGTTCGCTCGGGGAACACCTCTGACACCCAGTAGAGGGGCGGCATCCATCTTCCTCCTCGCCAGGGCCAAAAACCTGTCTTTACCCGGGCACCAAGTACCCCAGCTAGTATGTAATATATGTGATTATGCATTTAGTTCATGATCAGTAATTTAATTTTTTCCATACTAACTAACTTCTTCAAAGTAAGTTGAAAGCAACATAGGATGATTTAGAAGAAGGGTAAAAGTAGGAACTTAGTTCTACTGTTTTTGGTATATTATGCTTATCTTGTCTCCTATTATTATGCTTTAAATGCAATCAAATAGAAGAGATATCTCATCATTAATACTGCATAATGATACAAGCTTAAACTAGCAAACGAAGACTTCCAGTTTGTTTCTTTGAAGATCAGATATACAAAATGGAACTAGATGATGCTCTGCTATGAAAGAGCTAACGATGAAAACACAGACCCAAAGCAACATAGAGCATATTAAATAACATACATCATCGTTGTACTTCTTTGTGTACAGGTAGAGTTCATAGAGAGCAGCACTTGTATTGAACTCATTCAGATGAGACTAAAACAAAAATCAAAACAATTATTTATTCTACTTAGATCATCATTACATGCACATCTTCATTGCACACTAAATACTCTCTTACACTTATAAATACAGCAAAACTTACCGTTAATACTGTATTTAAGTTTTATTGTGTTTGTTATTGGTAGAGTATTTTGTGAGTGACGAAAGTGAAATTTCAATAAAATGCAGTCAAGTACTAGTAGTACTGGTATTTAAATTTTTCTGTATAATATCAGTATTATTAATACCATACTAGATAATTCTAATTTCATTTTCATTGCACAAAAAATACTCTCTATCAATTATAAATATATGACAATTCAAAAAAGATGTATCATAAAATTTGAATGAATTGTGGTACTGTACAACAGTTAATTTTAATTTTATTATCATTCTAATTGATTAAGCTACTAATATTAATTTTATGTCAAAATACACGGAATTCAGTGTAACCTCATCCTCTAATCCTAGTTTCTCTTGTCTATATGATTTGACCTTCCCTTTCCAAACTAATATGAGCATTAGTTTGGGATGGCTCATATTGCCCAAGATATGAGCTGATGGCTGTACACATTATCTTGGACAATATGACAACGGTGCTATATAAATAATTAGATTAGATAAGATGTGTTACACCGTCCCAAGTACACTCCACTATAATATGAGTACACTAAATGTCAGTGAGAAGATCAGAAGGTGAAGGAGAGTACTGGTGAACAGCCCTTATCCTGAGGCTAACAGAGTGAAGTTAACACTTCATGCACATGGATGCTGGTCAGGGTGTGCTTAAGGGAGGAGGGTAGAGGAGGGCAGTGATAGTACTTATGGCAGTAATTTTAGTAATACAAGGCAAGTGAAGAAGAAGGACTTCGGGTCTTTCAGCCGCCTACCTTTGACTCCTCGTTCAGCATTGCATTCATGTCTTGTTCACTAATCGCAGGCATTTGTTGGATGTCTTCATAATATCTGTAATAGACATCCAATAACTCTTAGCAGGGAAGCAGCATATAACAAATGACTAATAAGATAACTCAAAAGACTTACAGATATCTCAGAGGATTATAGTTATCTTTCCCTTCATGTCTAAACCACAGAAGACTATAACAGAACTTGTCTATCTATAATTTAAGTGCTTAGTGTCAGAGGTACCGGACTATTGTCGAGTGTGGGCAATAGTTGCCTTTGATGCATTGAAAACAGTCATATAGTAAGAGCTGCTTACACTAAGATAAAATTTTAGGAAAATGTTTGACAACAAAAGCAGTCTTACAGCAATTATTATAGGACCAGCTTCAGCACACAGAGTTTCATTCATTTATTGGTGGATTTAAATAGCACCTCTACAAGGAAACTACTCAGAAGTCCAGCATGGATAATAAGAACAGTTTTAAAGTGCTTATGGAATATGCCAGAGAGCAACTTAGGGAGAAGCACAGCTGAAGAGGGAGGCCATTCCACACCATCAGACTAACCACCGAAAATGCATGGTGGTGGCATGGGCAAACTGGACTGAGAGCATCCAATTAATTTGCTGTCGCAGAGCACAGGGAACGACTACTCTGAGCACCCGACTCAGGTTGACAAGGGTAAAGCAGGTAAGAGAGCCAGTGCATAACCTCCAGCATGTTGTAATTTGACACATGACCAAAATGAGGTATTTGGCCAACAAGGCATCAAAGCCAGTCACAAACTAATAAATGACAGAGTTGAGCCATGCTGATAAATCAACAGAGTTCATCAAAATCAAGCAATACTCTCGAGATTTAATTGTCGAGTGGTTGCAAACCTTTCAACCCATTTCTTGTACTTTGGAATGTCTTTGGCATAGAGGAGTTTACTCGATGGCGAGTCCTTGCTCAGCTTGAGCTCACTCATTGCACAGCTGCCCATAAATGTCTGTGCAACGACAGAAAGACACGAGTCGACGATGTTCGACTTAAAGATGTCAAAAACAAAATCTGGATTCTTTATGACGTTCACCCAAAACCGAAGAGGTAGACTGCAACAACAGCAATAAAAACACATTTTATATTAATACATTAATGGTCAGACCTTCTAATGATAAGGTATGGTAACCAATGACCCATCATTCATCACTTACCTAAGAAGTTGAACAAATTGCATTGGTTTCATTGGCTGCCATTGTCACTCATCGACACAACACACTCCAGGAACTCCAAACCGAATCTCATCCGCTAACTCTGAAAGTGTGTGTGTCTCAGGGTGTGTGCAGAAGCCTGCACACTGGTCACTTTCGAATAGTCTCAGCATCCACTATGATTATGTAATTTGTTGAAAATAGGGGTTCCTTCCAAGCAGGGATCAATCCCCTTTGGAACTCTTTTTGTCCATCTTTTCATATTTAGTTAACTGATTGACTTTATTAATTAGTTATACTTAAACAGATGAATGCTATTTTGCTGTGTAATGAATCTTTCAATGATGGTTTCAATAAACTTCTATTCTATTCCATCTGTTGCTTATCAGTAAGCCGTTGCTCATAATGAAATCTAATAGCATTTAGTGTAGAGAGTGCCTATGATTAGTATCCTTTAGAGTCGTGTTACATAATTTCTGATAACAGCTTTCATTACAGTTACAAGCGGGAGAGATAATGAACATTCATTTGTGCCTCAGATTCAGCTGACTTTCCACATGTGTAACAAATGCCTCACCATGTAAACGAGCTGCATTGTTTCCCAAAAGCTTTTAATACAACCTTATCATTAAAAGATAAAACAAATAAAATCTGATGCTTAATATTGTCTTATTATTGATGCCTAATATTGTCCCTAATGACGACATCCATGTAGCTTATGCCATTTTTTGTCAGCCATGCAGCTTATGCCATTTTTTTGTCAGCCATGTAGCTTATGCCATTTTTGTCAGCCATGTAGCTTATGCCATTTTTATCAACCATGTAGCTTATGCCATTTTTTTGACAACCATGTAGCTTATACCATTTCTTGTCAGCCATGCAGCTTATGCCATTTTTGTCAGCCATGTAGGTCATGCCATTTTTTTTTTGGCAGCCATGTAGGTTATGCCAATAATACTGAAAATCTCGTGTGTCGCCCACCTGTTTGATTTCCATGTGTGAACGACTTCTGGGTCAGTGATTCCATGGTGAATGGCTTGGTCGTCAAGGAAATCGAACAAGTGTTTGATTGCTAATGGAAGAACAGAACCACGGTTGATTGTGCTGAAGAGCGTCTCAAACAGATCGTCTACGAATTGCTGTAGCGTCACCTAAAGAATAACAAAAGACGTTCTACACTCAGTCTAGGGATGAACCAGTACAATTTTCTTGGTAATCGGCATTACTCGGACTCGGACAAACAATGGGTCAAAGGGTTAATCTTTCCAACTTTCTGTAAGAAAATTGGATGTTTTTATTTACAAAATGACAATTAACATAACCAAAAGTACAAAACTGTTGCTATTATTTACAAAATGACAATTCACCTAATTAAAAACACAAATACTGCTACTGTTAGTGCCTACACATTACTATTTCCTAGTTCTAACTAAGGTAAAACTAAATTATTCATTAAAGCTGTGCAAACTGCCAATCTAAACATCACGTGGACTAGATTTTTTAAATATTCCAAACTTGGCCTTGGACTTGGCAAAATTGAACTCGCAAATCTCGGTAGTCGGACTCGGCAAGAAATTAAAACTTGGTTCATCCCTAATTGAATCACAATAATATTGCTGCTCAGGTCTTCATCACAACCACCACCATCACAATCATTGCCTCCACCACCGTTATCGTCATGATGAATGCTGCTGCTAACATCTCCAACACACTCATTATATCCAGCACCAGCATTTAATTCAGCTTCTCTTGGAAACATACATTAGAAGGAGCAAGTGACTATACAACGGGGCTTTCTTACCTTGGTGGAGAGTAGACGAGTAAGATAGATTTCCGAGACCATCTTACTCCCTCTTTCACCCTCCTTCTGAAGATCTGGGTCGTGTGGCTTAACCTGGCACAAAAAGATTGCAATTATAGAATAATAGATAATTTAATATGTTAAAGTAAACATTTTTTAAACCAAATGATGAATCAACCACTCAATTAATTAATAACTTAACACACGAGAAAATGAATAAATAATAAATAGAAATAATAAATAGAAATAATAAATAGAAAATAATAATAATTGATGCCTACTTTCCAACAGACAAGCTGCAGTATGATAACAATTGTAGTATGAACAAATCCTGACAAGTTATTACAGGAGTCGAATTTAACTGTTGGCAGCCATGCAAGGCGCCATCACAATGTTTAATCTAATTTAACCAGTGCCATAGCCAAACGAAAGAAGGACTAGTCAACCTTACGGAGATATGGGAATCGAACTTAGTTCCTCCGCTCTGCACACCAGTGTGTTGCCTATTAATCTACGGCTCCACCCACAGAAAAGGTTGTTCTGATTAACTCATTTCATAAATCAATACCAGGCAATCCAAATGATGTACAGAAGGTCCAGACTTACGAGATGGTAGTATCTGGAACCATAGTCATGTGACTTATTTATGGTGTTCGAAGCCAAAACGGATGGACTGTGTGGCAGGCTTCCTGAGAAAAATCCATCTGCAACAGAAATACTGCTGTAAGTCATGATCGTAAGGACGATGACTGGTTGATAATCATGTTTCTTAGTTCTGTACATTGCTTTCACGTAAGTCTGATCTAAGGACCATGTTCACGAATACTCTAACACTGTCAGAAGCAAAAATACATAAATGCCATTTCTTACCCAATAACACAATCACCTCTAGATGAAAAATTAAAAGTACTTACCAAACTTATCAAATCATTAATATACGAGATATACTTTTATCCTAACATGTTATCAACCATCACTTAACAGAATCTTCTCTTCAAATAATCCACTTACCAAACCTCGATGACTGTGCAATTTTCTCTGTACTCAGAGCAAGATTAACCATGGAGCATTTCTTGGGCACAAGGGCCATGAGCGCTCCCTCGGGTACGCAGTAGTGAGCTAGAGTGTTAAGGCGCCTGAACTCTCCATCATGTTTTGTTGTCAAGTCTTCGTCTCTTAGTGGGACACAGCCTGTTGCTCCCGTTCTCCATTCTTCAATAGCAGTCAATCAATAAATCAACCATTCAATCAATCAAATCAATCAAGCAAACAATCAATGAAACTTGATACAGTGCCTCATCAAGAAATCTATTCAATACAAGAAGCACAATAGAGCAACATCATCATAAATCCCAACCACAGAATAGACATTGTCTAGATTTTAGTTTTACAAAAGCCATGGTAGGATTAATTATCAGTCATTCCTTACATATCGATGAAAACCATTGTTAGATGGGGTTCTATGACTAGACACCATTTATGCGATGGTTACATTATAACTGCAAAACAAAGGATCACTGCACCACAATGGTTTTCAACTTAACCCCAAAATTCACATATAAAATTATGTGAAAAATTGTGTTAAGTAATTGACCTATTTTTATAGCTGTATATATATATATACATATATATGTGTGTGTGTCCATATATATATATATATATATATATATATATATATATACACACACATATATAAATATATATGACATCAATAGATGTGAGATTACGTTACCCAGTTCAACGTCATCTTTATTGGGTCTGCTGGAATGTAGACTGTTCCGGTAGATGGCATCAAGGATCTTCTCCTTCACTTGAGAAATGTTGTCACAGTCAAGCACTTTGACCATGTACTCCTGCATGAACTGAATGTCTGGGTCGAGAACACGCAGCGTCTGTGGCATTAAAATCAGTGCAATGCTAATCACCAACAGTCCTTTAATCAATCCTAATGAGTATAAAATTAATTATTCCTCTAATTAACATCACACGTGATACATCTGCACAAACCAGTCTCAGGTCTAGTCCAACATTATATGGGCAAGCACAGAGGCCTGAATAGTTTGCTCTTTGAGTGGTGCTATATAAATGTAGAATCACAATTGAATTGCACAATGTATCAATGGCTCTTTGGGTCACTGGTCCACACACCCAAAACAGTCTTCCTGGATCTATACAATACAATACAACTGTTATTTGATATCGCCCTTCCTACAGTATAGTTTGGAGGTGCACACACGCCTCAACGGTGCAACTGCAGTTGTAATGCAGAGCAATTGTGTGCAAAGGACTTGCTCAGGGTCCATACACAGTGACACCCTGGACAAGGGTCGAACCCGCTCACTCAGTGCACACTGAGCATTACGGGCCGACCGCCCTAACCAATTGACCACCATGCCACACTTATCTATCTGGAACTATTTAGGAAGCCAAAAAGCTTTGTGTTTCAAAAAAAGTTTAAAATGTACTTTCTATGTAGCTCTATTCATTCACAGAAGTCTTTTGCTTTGCATGACAGGTGCTTAAACAGATGAATATTCTGCAGCATTCATTATAAATCAGAATAGTGTACAGATGAGGCCCTCATTTTATTCACCAAAGTCACTCAGTCAGAAAGTGAGAAATCCTCAAGTGTTGGGCATATATAGGACAGCATATCATTACAACACATGACTCTCATTGGACAGATCAATGCATCTTAACTGCTTAATGTCACATGCAACCATGTCTAAACAACTCAAACAACTTGTCTGTGGTCTTAACAGTTGCAACTATACATCATAAAAATTAGTACAATCAACAAGCAATCCATGCAACGAATGTTAAGTCAACTGTAGTGTTCCGACTCACTAACGATTAAACTAATTAAGAATTTCTTTACTTATTTTATTTAGTTTTATTTAATTGGAGGATTTATATAGCACCCTTCAAGACATCTGCTCAGATGCACTCCCGACCCAACTCCGGCTAAATAGGACAGGTTGGTATAAAACACAGTTGAGTCAACTTGAGTGGTATGAAACACAAGAATGTTACCAACAAGGTTTTTCTGTTAAAGCCCAGTCAGATACAGACAGATGGAGTCAGAATACATAACTCCTTTAAATTCTTCTAGACCAGGAGGTTAAGATAAACATGGGGCAGTTTTGTTGAGGTAACAACTAACAGTTTTTTTACACACACACTCTAAAGAGGCAACCTAGCAAAAACACAGGCATAAGTGATTACAATCATTTGGGCAGTGTTGTTGTATCGTAATATAGAGCAATAATGATAAAAAACCATTGAGAGACAAACCATTGGGTGATAATCAATCTGTTGTCTGATGAGCTTGTCTTCACTGAGCGAGTATTTTGCTTCCCCACTGACGGCGTCTATTGGTCCCTTCTCCACCTGCTGCTTGATTGCCCGGAACAGGACGAACAGTGGCTCCCCCACGCTCTCCTAGACCACACACAACAGTCGCAGAACAGTCAAAACATTTCTCACAACAGGTGACCCATACATGTATGTGTCTCCCACACACAACATTATGTTCAGCAAAAGCCAAGATACCCTTTGAAGTTCTTTGCTTAAATCAGTGACAGACATTTTCATCAATTACAATTGTGGGACATAGTTGCTTATTGATTAGGGTAAACAAAGATGAGCAACTGGAGAGCGCGGGTTGGAGCCTCTTCAGATATCAATACTACGTGGAACCTTCACTTACAATTGCTTCGTGCCATCGATTCATGTTTGGTCATAATATAGTAGTGCTTTATAAATCCATAATAATAGTAATAGACAAATACAATAAATTGGAAAAGAGAGTCAGCAGTGACAGAAGAGAAAACCTGTGTGAGACCGTCCATCTGCTCCAGTGCCTATCAGTTGTCCTTCAAATCAGAAACTCCCTGACGATCATAAACAACACTAAAACATCCCTTAAATTTGTGGCCTTATTTGTCACCTGACGCTGCTTAATTAAACAGTTCCATTAGCTGGCATACACACTGGCTTGTAATTACACAACAATGTCCCATGCATCTGCCATCCAGTCATAAACTGACATTCATTAAACGAAATCACTCACTAAAAATTCAAAATCGATGAATATACACCCTTAATAATATAAATTTGGATAGCTCATATGTGATTGATCAATGTAAAACACGGCTGAGTAGATCAAAGTCAAGTCGCTCACCCTGAGGAACCTGTAGAGCAGGAACGTAAACCAATTGGTGAGCATTTTCTCGGCCACAGACTCTGTGCGTCGAAGCAGAAGCTTCGGATGACATTTCCCGGCCATGGCTCGCTCAATCAACTCAGCCAGAAGCGTCTTCAGAATGCTTAAGGTGCGAAGAAAATTCATATGAATATTCAGCAATAGCCATGTCATATATTCCAACTATTCTTCTATTACAGTCAGACATAAAAATTTTTTATACATCACATCATGTCGACAAGACTCAAAGAAACAATTGCTAGTCAGCAGACTGAAGGTAATACACTAATGTATTAATGAAGGTAATACACTAATGTATTAATGAAGGTAATACACTAATGTATTAATGAAGACAATACACCAATGTATTAATGACGGTAATACACCAATGTATTAATGAAGCTAATACACTGATGTGTTAATGAAGGTAATACACTGATGTAACACTCTGATGTTATACACAGATATTTATATAGTGTCGTCCCATCAAGGTCACTACTCAAAGTAATACTCGGTCTTGCCAATCCGACATAACTGAATAATTCACTATACTGCCAAGGAGGAACCAACTATAGAGAAACATTTTTCACTTGACGATACATCACTTCCAACAGGAATGAAACCTAAACCATGAATAGGCTTTAAATAAGTATGACAAGGTTTTGGGAATTTCAAAATTTACAATAACCAGTCTTCCTAGAGATTGTTTTAGAAGACTGCTTGAGCATAAAAATCCCATTAGATGGAAAGTGGGAGAACTCACTCCGTGTGGTAAACCATGCGATCCTGAAGTGCAACGGACAAAAGCGATGCAACGTTCACCTTTTCCTGAACAGCGAAATTCTCATGCTGTTCAAGAGTGCGAATGAAGAGCAGAAGAAATGTTTTGTTGCTGATGAGTTGCTCGAAGAGCTTCAGACCGTACTGAGTCGCCTCAGTCGAAGGCACCTCCGTCTGCAAACGACGAAGTTTACGTTCAAATGCAAAGTACATAAGTTACAGAAATGGTAAAGACCAATTTCTAGGACAAAATGCTGCAGTTCAAGACAAATCTTTAAAACCAAAGTTTGCAAGGAATCATCATTAGCATCTCCTGACACCAGCCATTCTGTGGCGATGGGTACGAATAAATTATCTTTAAGTGTGAGTCCAAGCTATGTCATGTTCACATGATGCGGTGCTATATAAATGTTCAGACATATACTAACAATAAAAATTATTTGTCAAAATGGCAGCAAAATCTAGAGACTACAGATGCATCAAATTTGATGATCACAACAGAACAACCGATGCCCAAGAAAGTTAAAGCAGAAAGTAAATACAGAGACAAGAAGCCACTAAAGTTTAATGCACATGAGGAAGATTGCTTCCGAGTTTCATGATGGCAAAGTATGTGTGAGCAACAGCTTCTTACATCGAGCGGTCTCATAACAGGATGCTCGTTGCCCGGAACACCGGGAAAGAGGACCCTCATGCAGAAATTACGATACTCTCGGAAGGGAATTCCTCCTGGGCCTGAGATGTTGCTTGTAACCACTGTCATGTCGGTCTGAAGCTCAGCAAATGCTGGAAACAAAAGTAATGAAGTAATGCCAGTCACAAATACACATACATATATAAATATACCTAAATATATACACAATGGGATATATCAGACATAAGCTCACAATGCAAATGAATATTCATGACTAATGACTATAAACAAATTTAGTTATCTTGGAATTCCTTTTGTAGGGCACCACACAATTTCCTTTCTCAAAGGCAGTGCACATATGTGAACGAACGAATGCAGGGGACCATTACAGCCTAAAATCCACACCACACTATGAAAAGAGCTACATAAATGTTAAATTACATAAAATCATTATTACTCCTTGCAAGACCTTTGCCCGTAATCAATCAGTCGCTCACCCTCCTTGCATTCCTTGGCAACTCTTGCCTCCAGGACATCCATCGAATTCTTCATTCGCTTCATGACTCGATCGCTCTCGCGCGACTTGCGTCGATATGCGACACAGATGATGACTATGATTGTGACAAGGACCGCCGCTCCTCCCGCAATGCCAACGAGGAATGGCAGCGTCAGTAGGAAGCTCTGCGGACCCTCGTACTTGAGGTCTCCAATGAAATAACTGGTATTGTTGCCAATGTGAACCTAGCCAAAAACAGCACAGACCTCCACATGACATACATCTTTATAGCACAGCCCTGATACAAATTCATGAATCTAAAATTTAAGCCAACTTTATAAAATATAGTGTGTAAAGTAATATAGAGACCAAAACAAATCCGCTCAGAATAATTCTTTTGGTTCTCACTGATTGCAATTGCCTCACTGATTAATTATTATACATATAACTGTTTACTTGTTTAATTATTATACATATAATTGTTTGTTTACTTGTTTAATTATTATACATATAATTGTTTACTTGCTACACTGGCTCCCCATCCATGCCCGTATTGCCTTCAAGATTTCCCTTCTCATGAACCTCCACCTCGTACACGACGTCCATGGTTGCGTCATGCGCTGCCTCTACCTCAAGAGGACTCCGTTCATCTACGCGTGGAGACTTTACCATACCTCGCACAAAGAAGTTTGGAGACCGTGCATTCTCAGTTACAAAACCCACAGAATGGACTAGTCTCCCAATTTCAGTTCGTCAAGCCACAACTGTTGCTTTTTTCAAAACAGAACTGAAGATCTACCTATTCTCCCTGATCTATGACTAAGAATGCATCACAGCACGCTTTTGTGCAAGACTTGTCTTGTCAAAGTGCTTTATAAATACCTAGTTGCATTGTATTGTATATTTACTAATAATATTACTCACTACAGCCTACAGTACACAATACACTATTAATGACAAAACTGTCATTGGTACAACATTTAATTTGTCTTTACCAGCAGCAATTGTTTGTTTTCTATTACACTAAATAGGTCACTGAATAGGGCAATTAAAATGTAGTAATGCTTACTTAAAGGAAGGCTGCATAACGTTGTTTCATCACACTGTTCTGATTTAGTGTGTAACATTTTTATTATTATAATATGTTTTTATCAACCTTATGATACATATATAAACTTATAATATAATTAAGATATCTGTATATACATAATAAGTAATATTTATTATTTTGACTTGTGTAACATCCTTACATATAATGATGGTGCCTCTTCTTGAACAACTCATTAAAGGACCCAACAACAGAAACTATAATCTAAAAGCATAACTTGTGTTGAAATGTGACCATTCTCATTTTGTTGAGCCATAGGTCAGGACAATTAAATGTCGTATCTAGGACATGTGACGAGTAAACTCACCAAGACTTTACCAATGACCGTTGATTGTAAATGCAGATCAGATGGTAAACAGGTCAACTGAGTGCTTGATATGGATGTTATGCCACATTCGAGATCGCTGACCGTCACTCGGATGTCGTTTTCTGTCAGGGCCAACGTCAGGTATTTGCCCTAGATGTTATGCAAATAAAAGAAAATCAGAAGAGAACAGTCGAGCCGATCAACAACAATGAGAAACTAGAATAAAATAACTAACGTCATTATCATTTACACGATCAGTTAACAATTACACTAAGAACAAAATCACTAACAAGTTATTATTTACACTATCATTTAAAAATTGCACCACATGCTTAGAAGAAGACAACATATAACCAATGGCTAAATCAGCATGAGGATCTGAGTATAAAAATATTTAGTGAGCACAATTATCTACATACGCATTGAAGCGTTAACAGAACGTATGGATAATACATAGCACGTCCATATTATTGTTTTAAATCACTATTGCTTCAAACAATTGTTGAATAGATTTTACAGGCATACCCCACTTGAAATTTAAGCAAAATAATTTACATCATACAAGGGTATATGAATACCCATTACTTACTGACTTTAAGAGTTTTGATTGACTTTAGACTTTAAATAGACATTAATTTAATATTTTGAGAATTGGATAGCACATTGGTCAGAATGCTTACATTGATGGTGAGGTATTCGTTCTTGCTTGAGAAGAACTGCTTCACACCACCTTCAAACTCTTCAAACTTTGGGTCAGGGTAAACAAGGAACATGTGAAACCCCGCTTCTGAGGTCGTGATATTGGCCAACGATCCTACACCATCCAAAATGAAGCCGTAGTGAACAGCCAATGGCTCGTCGGGAACCGGCTCGGACAGTGCCGGCTGGCTCAGGCTATGAAGATTTGGAGCCGTGCAGATCATCAGCTCATTGCTTACAAGGTCACATGGCTATAACAGAGAAAATGTTAACCGATTAAAATTGAGCTAGAGCCATAGTCAATGGAATTTAAATTAAGCTAGAATTTTCAGCTAAACTTAGGCGCACATTCTAAGAACTCTTGAACAGAAAATGTTCCAGCACTTTGAGAAGTGCTTCAAAGGTGCCATATACTCATTCAGACAGGTGCTTACATGCTCATAGCATACACATACATACATAGAGACATAAATACCTAAATACATGCAAACGCACGCACGCCCGCACGAACGCACACACCAAACTAGGTCACTGATTAAGAGACTCCAACAGTAAGCCTATCTCGAAAACAGTGTGATAAAGCATTCTGGAACCAGGCAGACAAGGTAAGATAAGATAAAGAGGTCTATGCTGTTTTATTACAGGTCCCTATCAGTTTAGTTCACTACACAGAAAGGCATGCTGATGGAGCATATGGGTCCTTAAAATGAAGTCAAAACTTAACAGTTGCTGCAGATGCATGGTGGCTGAGTTGCTTTCCATCTATGCAATTGTGGGTTCACGTACTGGACACATTACGTGAAATCGTCACATGTCGCACGGTCAAACTGTGCGCAACCTTGGATGTCACTGTCCCATATGTAAATGTATCACTAAATTGAAACACAGCTAAGACATAGCTTCACAACAACAGTCGCTTGCATTTTCACTATCAACCTAACAATGTAACGTCAATTTAAATATGTGTGGAGTTCTCTTGTAAGCAGTGTCAACCATTGTCATCTTTTTAATAAATGAAAATCCTCATTATGCTAACAGTACATCATCATTTATATAGCACATAAGAAATAATCAACTGATCAAGATGCATGAGGACAAATTTGGTAGTATTTACGAAAAAATAGAAACATTTGATAACGTACACTGCGAATGCTCTGTCCTTCAACATAGACGACCATACTTGGGTTGGTTACAGAGTCAAGTCTCTTGCCTCTCACGAAGATCCTTGACCCTCCACTGTCAAACAAAAACAAGCACTCACTGATTTAGATATTCAACACAACTTTGACAAAATCTTAAGTATTCTCACTCCTCCTCATCCAAAGTTTAAATGTAATCTTGTTATTAACACACAGAACATTAAAATGAACACAATGACACACAGCATCTGGTTATTTTAATTGCAAATATTAATATCTAAGGCACAAGTGTCTAATGCACTAGGCACCAATGAGCCAATGGAACACCAAAAACAAAGCTTAACATTCAGAGGACGAGTCCACGAGAAAGATACACAGTCTATGATGGATTATGGTGCAAAAGTAATTTGAAAGAGGCAAGTCATCTTAACTAGGGCTGTACTGAATAAGTGATTTTCACTGTTCCGCCAAATACGAATAATTGGACCAACTATTCGGCTGAATACTAATACCAACAGTGTACAAAATAGGACTATCGAAAAATTTTAAAATTTCAAATATGAGCAAAAGCTTCAGTTCAGTAAATTTGATGCATAAACTAAAAATAAAAAATTCAGTACACACAATTTTTACATCCTTCCGTCAGTCTGTGTAAACTAGGAATGGAACCAGTGTAACTAAACCTAGAAACGAGACGGCTGACACTGCGACTCCGTGGTCCAGACAGCAGAGAGTTACTTCAGTCCACTTGATATAGCAGCCGCTCTTTGTGCAGAAACATATGTCACGTAACCACTATTCATATTTGGTCTGACCACTACTATTCGGCGCGAATACCGAATAGCTATTTGGCCCACTATTCGGCTCCGAAGTGAATACTCGGTACAGCCCTACTCTCAACCATGCACTTTAAACCAACATAGTTGTGTTTTGTTGTGGTATACATCAACAACTCCAGATAACTTCCACTCATGTAAGCACTCTCATAAGTACGTTCAACAGGTTCTTAAAGGCACCATATAAATGTTTTGATACATACCTACAGCAACGCATGTGTCACTGCATGATTACGTGCGCGCGTGCGTTTGTGTGAGTGCGTGCATTTGAGGCTGCATGCTTCAGTAGGCATCATGATAACCGTACCTGAAGACACTCTTCTCAGGCATCACAAACTCGATCACTGGATCCTCGACGAACCGGAACCTGGAACCGAGCAGCGTAGGAAGGGCACCGTCGATGCTCATCAACACCGTGTCAGCCTCGTAAAGGAACAGCGCCGGTGCAGTGATACAGGTGGCACTGTGACGCTGGCGCTGCACAAACGAACAGCGAGTCTCAAGCGAACCGTTTGACAAGACCATCGACGCACTCGATCCAGCATCAAGATGATGGCCATGTATGGTCAGGTGGGTCCCACCCGACAGGGGGCCTCTCGTCGGACTGAAGCCCGTAATAAATGGCCGCTGTAATGAATCGAAACGAACGGAACTTTATATAAGCATAATGTAAGGTAAAGTAATGTGTATATAATATCTGTCTTTCAATTGAATCAATCTCTTCTGACATGTATTGGCTAACACTTCACAATGTATTCGTCAATACTCAGCGCTCAGTTGAACACACACTTCAATACACATTAAATGGTAGACTGAAAGATTTCCCACATACTCAAGATACACATATACCAACACAGAATCAAAGACTCTTACTACATAAGAAAAGACATATGGTGACACAGCCGTGAATTTGCTGGCAATGGTGACGAGTAGCGGTCCTGTAGTCTGGTTCTCCGATGGACTCGTTTCACAAACAAACCTAACAGAAGAAATAATGCAGTAATTTTACTATTTAAAAAAATTCTTTATGCAAAGACATACAAAAAAGAGATTTACTTCCTCAGCTGCAACTATCATGCCATAAATTAAACTTCTACTGTACTTTGATGGGCTAAATGTCTATATTGAGTAGATACCCAAAGAGAACTTATTGCAAACGTTCTTCAAGGAAACAGAGATGAAAAACATTAACATAGAAAACGACAAGTGCAGTGTCTAGATAGAACAAGTCCAGCTCAAGTGTAAAGACAATAAAAGCAAACCAACAACTACTGTTTTCATTAACATTAATAATAATAATAAATAATAATAATAACAACAACTACGATTTATAAGGCGCCGTAAATGTGGCCCTAACCACTACAAGGGCGCCGTACAATCTAAACAGAAAGTCAGCTTGGAAAACAGGAACACTTTCAACTTAATTCTAAAGGTGTCTAAGGCCTAGACAACAGTCAACTTAGCAAGATGAACTTAGGAATTGAAATCAAGACACACATTGCCCAAACCTTTTGACAGTCAACAATGAGCAATCAAATGCTCCAAGACAATGGGTTCAAACGAAAGAGTCATACAGCATATTCTAAACTATTTTTATTCTGATGTCGAATTGCA
>OY365810.1:30522733-30555864 GCA_959347315.1 Bimastos eiseni | reverse complement strand
CAGCTAGCTCAAGGCCTCAGCATTTGACAACTGAAGAATGTCTTAAGCAAATCCATAGCTACCTAATCTAAGCATAAAGTTCAGCCATTGAAATCTTCAAGTGACAGGGGCTAAGGCCGAGAATGACTGACCATGGTGATGCTAGGATCCGGACAGGTCTCGTCCCTCTGCAGCCACGGTCCGTGATGACACTGGTCGTGAGTGGTGCAGGATAGTACTCCACTGCACCATCCACAGCCGTGCTTTATGTCGATCGAACGACACCGACCACAGTTGGACGCCATTTCCTTGCACTTGAACACACGCACTAGAAAGCAAATGAATCGCCAGACAATAATATAAGGCCATGTTTAACATTTTAACACCGAGCATGAACTAAAGTGACTGAAACTAATGCAGCTTGTCCTTAAAGTATCAAGCTAACATAACTGTAAAATACATTTATCATAGACCCATGAAATTTGATTAAAAAAATTAAAATACAACCAAATAAACTGACTATATAGCATTTAAATGTATCCAAAAAGGCCTGCAGTCTTTATGGTATTGCTGACTTCAATATAACTTGAATTACACAATTGCCAATATTAATCCATTCATGGGAAAAGAAATTACTTAGTAACTAAGAAATAATTAAGATGAATTTTTTTACCAAAGCTAACTAATTTGGCCTGTTCAGACCTTGTAAGTTGTGAGGATTATCAAGAGCTTTGTGAGCCAACTCTCCCCATCGAATACTGAATGGCACATTGATGTAATGAGTGGATCCACTGTACTGAAACTAAACACAGAAAACCAAAAACATGCATTTGATCACATTCTACATTAAGTCGAAACCAAAACCAGTAGGGGTCTACACTGAAACATTTTCATAAAGCTGTTTTGAGAAGCCATGGCAAATAACTCAGCACAACGAGTTTTGAGTCCTGATATTGAAGCCATCTCCTAAAGTTACTCTGGATCCCAGCCCTAGCAAACCCCTGCATATCCAAATTCATATTATAATACGAGTTATAAGACAGTACTTGTGTAAATTAGTCATTTCCTTACCGTTACGTTGAACAGGTCAGAAAACTATAACTTTTAACAAATGGTGGGTAAGCAAGTTGAAAGAGATGAGCAGCACCGTACCAAGCTATAATTGCACCCTGTGCCTAGAATAGGCCTAGTATTAGCCTAATCTTGCACTCTCACATTTTGCTGCCTATCTAAATATCAAATATAATATAAAATTTATTAATAAACAGACAGTTTTATCAAAGAACTCATTTTGGGTAGAAGTATCTTGAAAGAAACTAAATAAAATGATCTACAGATCAACAAAATAAAGATAAATGATGCATTATAATGTAATATAAAATGTAAATGTTTCATTACTATTACTATGTAACCTCACAGGATGTAAGAGCCATCAAAACACTTTCTTAGCTGCACTTTTCAACTTTAGTTTTAGTTTATATCTATGAATAAAAATAATACCATATTTCACTAAAGAATGACATCTTGGAATAATTAAAGTCATTCCATCCTGAAATTTACGCCATTTCTATATTTGCGCCCTGTGCCACCACACCGCTGGCACCGCCTTTGATACAGTACTGGAAGTGAGTCTTAAGCTTAAACATGAGTGACACCAACGAACTAACAGAATAAATAGAAACTGTCATAGGCTTACAATAGTCTGCCTAGCATAGTCCTACATGATGTTAGATGAATGGCTTGCCTACAGCAACAGGTTCCAATTCAAACCCACCAATTTCACTGAATTGAATCCAAAATTTTATGCCAACACAAAAAGCACGGTGGCTTTAGCAATTTATTCCTAACTATGGCAAAAGTCAGCTACAGGTTGACATGTATGTCTAGAGGACAGACAGGAAAGAAGTACAAAGAGTGAATGAGTGACAATGAAACAGACAGAGAAAGAATGAGGCAGACAAAGGATATGTCAAAAGACGGAGAAGCTACTACACAACGATTGAGAATACTAACGAGAACTGGGTCGCATTCTATGAATGTATTCCCACGGACATCTTGGCGCAAACGAGCATTTCTCTCCTCTCCACGGTTGAAGTTGAAATAACATTTAAACATCGACTGAAATTCCTAAAACAACCCGTAGCACAAACCCAGAAATAGAAAATCTTAGCCAAGCAGTTCAAACCCCGTCACAAAAAAGCTAAAACACACAACACTATAATATTGTCTGTTAAACCATATATATTATAGAAAGACCTACAACCATAAACTGAACTGTCAAAATACTCAACCGATGCGTGACTTGCCTGCAGATGAACGGCCATGACCTTGAGGCTGATCTCTGACCCTGAGGATATAAGGATCTCTGATGAGTTCCCGTCTGTTTCAATTCGTGGACAATAGGTTGGGCCAGGCATGTCACTTCTTCCTCGAACCTGGAAAGAAATTCATTAAGAATTGAATGCCGGCTTCAGATACAAAGAAACAGAGCCAGAAAAGAAATGAATAGATATATGCAGACAGACAGACAGACAGACAGACAGACAGACAGACAGACAGACACATTCAAGCAGACAGGCAAACATGCAGATAGGCAGACAAACAAGAAGGCAGACAAACATGCAGACAGACAAACAAGCTGGCAAGCAGTCAGATAGGCAGGAAGGCAGGCAGGAAGGCCTGTAGACAGACAGACAGTCAGACTGACGGGCGGGCGGGCGGGAGGGTAGGCAGGCAGGGCTGTCATGTATTTGAGGACTTACTCGTCGCCCCGTGACAAGGACGTCGGCCAGACATTCCTCCTTGTTGCCTGTACAACGGTGATTCTCAACACACCAGGTACATGGAAAGTCACTGCTGGTACACCTCGTACATCTGCATCATAAGAAAGAACAGCATACAGCACACACATGCAATCAGATGCCACACCTTCTATTACACATCTCAGTCGATCAAGTTAAAGAAAACACACTGCAGCCATCTGCATCCAACAACATCAGACCCTCCTTGAAGAAAAGAGTCCAAGCAATAACAAGATTGCATGAAGCAGGTTTTTCCCGTTTTTTACAGGAAGCTCGGTTTTATTTCATTTAGGGTGTTTACACAATCTGAGGCATGCAATGCTAGAAGAGAATTCCCGTTACAGTGATTCATGCTGTAAGGAAGCTGTGCCGAGTCTGCATTGACCTTGGGGTTCAAGTTGACAGAAGAGGATAAACACTTGCAGGAAATGCTTGTCTCAGATAAGACTGGTGAAAATTTTCATTTCAACAGTATCTCACCATTCACGATTCAGCCAGACATCTGTCACCTCATAGCTCTACTCCACATAGAAATCATAACAGCAATAAATACTATGCTCAGAAAAAAATTCCAGCGTTTTCTGCATTCTTTTTATTGCTCCATTTTTATTTATACTTAATCACATGCATGTATGAATGAATGAATGAATACATTTGCCCATGTTGTTAGTTTGTTTCGTTTGCTGTTTGTTTGTTTGTTTATCTCAAACTCCTGTAGAACATTCTGTGTCTTATGCATTTGTTGCAAAATGTGCAATGCTGTGCATGCATGTAGCAATCAACACATGCACATTTGCAATGGCATCTATAAAACACAATCACTGCCCAAACAATCATTTTTGTGACAAAACGAATTGCACAGTAGTCTAGTGGTAAGTGTTCTGAACTGTCAACCAAGAGGTCAGGGGTTCAAATCCCTGCTAGGGTAGACATATTTTTATATTTCTGCTCCACCTGCACCCCCTAGCGGCCAACTCAGCTCTAATGAGTACACTTACTGCACACTGTTGGTGGGAATATAAGACGACCGAGGAGAGGACTAGACACCCATCGTCATAAGCAGAGGATAAGAAAATGAAGTCGCAAACACTTCATAACCATGGCTGCCTCTGAAGGTCAATAAACGGGATTGCTCTACTTCTCCTTCTTATTACCAAAATAACAACTTCCTAGATCATTCCAGGTTTCTGCTGGTTTAATCGAGTTAGTAAATTGTACGACAAATCCGACGTCAATAGAAATTATTCCACTTTCAGCAGCATCTGAAGTTACTCCGTGGCTCACAGCGCTCGACCCCACCATGGCCACCACAGTACCCTATTCTTAGATGCTGAGGAACTGCAAGGATGGAAGCAGAGGGTAAATGGCAGAAGACGAATCCAATTACTGGAATCCGACACCCGCACTGGTGGCTGTGTTTTAGCTGTCACGCAGACCGTCACAAGGCGCGTCACGTAGGACGACACCTATCGTTTGACATGTCACCAGCATCAGCAATGACGGAAAATCAATCGACAGGAAGACGAATGAATACGTCTCCGAGCGAGCACGGTACCAGACTAATATCGGCAAAGCGGGGTGGCAGATTAATATCAGCGATGGCGGCAGCATCGACGGCTAAGGGAACTTTATTAATATCGGCAACAACAACAAAAACCACGCAGCTTTCATATGCACAGTCAGTAGTATCGCCAGTCTCTGCCTGTCAGGCGTCGGTTACCGACCGGTCACCGGGGATGATGGATCACCAAGAGCCTCCCCTCCTCCTCTTCCTCATCATAATCATCGCCATCTCGTGGTCGCCCCATGGATATACGATTGTAAGTAAGCCACCGCTGACCACCAAGCACACCCTCCTACTCCTTCCGACCCAGTGTGGTACTTTTAAACTCCCAGTTCTCTTGCGAAAGACTCCTTATGTCTGGTTCATAAATATCATTCATCACTCATGTGCGATTATCTTGCATATCTACGGAATGAGGCAACTGGGAATATACATGCGAAATGTCATTCGTAATATATGTAAAATAATGCACATGACGTCTATACCTAAGTTCACTAGTTAAAGTAACATCTGCAGACACTACTGTCTGTAACGCTTGCATACATAAACTGTCTGATCTCATGGCAAAAAAATTGTGGTTCCCATCATTCAGGTTTATCTAAAAACACATGTCTGCAGCAGTGTCTGGTTTCAAGCGACATTCATAGTCATGCATAACTAATGCCGTTGATACATTCTGGTCAAATAACAGCGATGTCTTACACAACAATTGTCATGCAATATCTGGATATGGAACATAATTTTTTTTAAATAATCGTGTGAAGTGTATGTATTCAATAGTTGATTTATTTTAAAGTATATTTACGTTGAGTGAAGAGAGCAGTCGAAGAATGTGAAGTTCGTTGAGAGGAAGTCCTGACCATGTGACACGAGAGACAGCGTCATGACGATATGATCTGAAAACAAGAAAACGTGGCAACGGTTATCATCCAGGGGCAGGGCAGCAAGCACTCTGTTAACACAGGTCGTAAGATCAGAGGCAGAAATGGATGGCAACCATCGATCTAAATGAACACAATTTACACAGCAGCTTTTAGCAGCCTTTGAATTGCATTGCGTAACTGCTCAGATACGCATGCACAAATATGAGCATGATCATACACACACACACACACACACACACACACACACACACACACACACTCACACACACACACACACATGCACACACACATACACACACGCACACTCACTCACACACACACTCACACAAACACACACACACATGCGCACACACACACACACAGGTATATATAAACATACATATACAGACATAAACATGCATCCACAATACACATGCATACACATAATATATGGATATAAACATCCCTTGTTTATATGCAAATATTATTTATATACAGCATAATAAAGTAAACCTTTTACTAATATAATACAATACACACATACATACATCAGGCCCTTAGCCAAAAATATAAGTCGGGCATCCAAAAGCATCAAAACTTTGAAATTGGGACCACTTGCGGTCATGAGCGAACACAGTCTCAAACGATGGAAGCTGGAACATTATATGAGTCCGACGGCAATGCCCCCACCCTACACCCTAGACTGAATAATCTATGGGTTTTTATTACATTTATAACAGTTTTGTTTTTACATACAAAGACACAAACAACAATCTGTTAACTTCAGACGATGGCAGGAAATGGATTAGATGTTATATCACATTTAGCAGAAGCCATTTCTCAACAATGATGAACCGTCTTTCTCTCAGCAACCATCCAATCACGTTCATGCACAATTTATGACCCGTCCAAAATAATTTCCACCCGTCCAAAGGACGATCGGACAGCTGGCTGGCTAAGGGTCTGACATATATACACACACATACAACCTTGCATATACACAAATACATACATAGATACATACATACATAAACCCCATCATAAAACATTTTTAAAAAACCAGCATCAGAAAACTGACATACATACAAACACATATACATACATACTTGCATACATACATAGCTCCATCATGTAACATCTAAAAGAAAACTAGCATCAGAAAACCAACATACATGCATACATGCACACACACACAAATGCATACATGCAGGCATAGTGGGCATACATACATACACACACACACACACACACAAACACAAACACACACACATAACCCTATCAAGAAACATCCAAAAGAAAACTAGCACCAGAGAACTCAACCCAGCTCAGCACAGCTGTTGATATAAGTGGAGCCAGCATAAGACTGTAAAGCAGTTCCAAATGTGCAATAACCACCAACTGACGAGTAATATACACCGCAACCGATGAACCGCCAATTTTCTTTCCTCCAACGGTTAACCACCTTTTTCTAAATAATTGCCACTGCTTGACGAAAAAAACGATATGAAACACAAACACGTGAGAACATATAATGCTCCATCAACAGTAACGTATTTATAATAAAGTAACACATAACAAAATAATAATAACCGGTGGTTGGTCCATCCATCAGGAATGGGCTCCCAGTTGCCCTCCGTCTTCAATGACCTTTCTACCTTTTACAAACTGATAAAAGCCATTTCTTTTTAGCCGTGGCTGGGCTGGCAGCACCAATGAGCAGTTTCGCTCGAAGAGGTGCTATATAAATGTTTGAAATGAATGAATGAATAGCCAGCACTCCAACACCATTGATGTATCCATTATGATATATGCTGCCTTGCTGCTATACACACTGATCATCTGGATATTGATTTGATTAAGGATTAACTTTGGAGCACCATCATTTGATACTTCATGCATTAGACACTTGTCCAATCAAAATCATAAATAATAAATTTGCAAATAAATAATACACAAATAAAAAAATTATTTATTACATCAAAAAGAAAAAAACAAATATTAATTAAAAGACAACACAAATCTAGACTGACTGTTCAGATGTAATGGGATTAACGAGCATAGATTAAAGAAAAAAGAGAAACCATAAAAGACGTTTGATGCAGGGCATCTAATTATCATCAATACACCTCTGATAATCTATGAATAACTACATATCTATTATCTACCCAGTATATGCAGTACATATATATATTATGGCCATGTTATCACATGTAAATATATACATATATATATCATATGTTATATATAATATATAATATATATGCAGTTTTATCATATCATTGACTTTCAACAAAAGACACAGACACTGTAATAATAGAAAAGAAGAATGAAGGATCTGAGAATATTAGAACATCTACTTGCATAAGATTGATTTTCTCAAACAGCTAACAGGTGAACTAGGTGAAGTTACTATATATACATTGCACATATATATATTATATATATACATCTATATATACACCCATACACACAGAAACATATATATATATTTGTATATATATATATATAATTATAATGTAATACACAGTATACATGAAATAGTATTGCAGGCAATACATTTATTAGAGAAAATATTATGACTATCTGGATTCATTTCATAGAGCTTAAGCTTTAAATCTGGTGTTTGGAGGTAAGGAAGGGTGGAGGGAAAGAGGCAATCATGAAAAGAAGAAGAAGGCGAGTATGGCAGTAGCTATTTGGGAGCCATGGAAAGAACATAACCAATGTTTGCCTCTCCTTCCCTTTCCTCCCCCAATGCTCCTCAGAAGATCAAAGAGAAGGCGGGATTACAACACTTAAAGCTCTGTCTCCATTTCACTCTATCACCCTTAGAAGCATCAAAACAAAGACGGACAGCCAGACTATACCCAGATCCACACAGCAACATTGAGGGACCAGACCAGGCTGTCTACTTAGGAAAGACACTAATTTGATAAAATGTGCATTATATATAAATATATATATATATATATGACATCTTTAATATCCACATCTATAATCATCTGTATTATAAATCAAGCTTTATGATATGTATTGCACTGCAATGACAAACGACAAGAAGCTATTCCAGGAAGCTACAGACTACACAGGCTGCGAGGAGTTTCAACCGCATAATCGCAAAGATTGTCAAAGTATGTTCACAAATCTTCGACTCCTGCCCCGCTTTAATGTTTTGAATGTAAGTGACCAGAGCTCACATCAGTTATGAATCTAATAACGAAACCAATAAATAAGTACGAGGCCGAAAATAGTCACTGCTACACAGAGTTCAAGGAAATCATGGATGAAAGAAGTCACTTACAGTCGAGTAGTAGCCTATAGGAAACGTACACAGGCAGCAGCAGCACAGTGAGATAAAAGAGGGCAGCAGCTACCAGGCAGGGTGGAGCCCAAGAGCGAGCTCATGAAATATTGATGTTAGATGGAGACTGTGCGATGTATGCATCTCAAAGAACACATTATGGATCAACGACACAAGGGGCTCACGTGGAAAAAACGAACAGATGAGCCGACCACGGATCGCAACACAAGCGACGATACGCCAGCAGACGAACACAGATTCGTAATCATCGATTACTACCGAGGGGCCATCAAAGGAACGTCGGCGGACGGACGGACGGAATTGTGGGATTAGCGGGGAACCATCGTACGGAGGCGTGCCCTTGTTCGCCGTCGCCGCAAAAGAATCTCATATGATTCGGATTTGGTACACGAGAAAATTATTCATCAGACGAATCAGGAAGTCTTTCAGTGACAACAGAGACATCCATTTGTCTGGATGGCAGAAATGGAAGAGTTTCAAATCGAAAGGGACATTCGTCTTCTCCTCTACGTTGCTAGGAGACCATGCGCACGCAATTTCACCTACGATGTCAATATGCAACGATAAAAGGTTGACACAATACTACGAGGCATTCGGCGGCAACCGCGTCATCTCGGATTCTAAAGAGTCCGTGACATCCGGAAATTGTGCCTTTTGTTGCAGTTTTTAACCGTGCAATGTTGTAATGGATTTTGAATTAGGAACTGGTAAATGTGCTGATGTGATGGAGACCAGTGTTACCAGAATAAATCACATATTATGTGTGCATGTACGTAAGCAATCATATATGCAGATACCACATAGAAGGATAAATGTATAGTGCATATTTGCATCTAAAAACTGCACATGTGTGTGGTGGTGGTGGTTGTTGCAGTTTAACGACAAGTTGTGATAACAAAGATCATTAGCGTCGCCCTCCTCCTTTATCCAGGCTTGGGACTGGTACTGCTTGAGTTCTCACTTGTGTGTATACATAAAAATGCACTTATATACATGTATGAGAGTGACATTCATGAATATAACAACTGGCATTTGATTGAGCTGTAAATAGAATCTTCAATAAATTTGATTAAACATCACCATCTAATGACTATGCACCAACTGAAGGCGCCTTGAGCAACTGCGAGTCAAGGACCTGCTCAAGGTCCTCACACACAAAATTTTCATCAGAGCCTCTCCAGCCAACACTCTCCTCATTACAAGGTAAGGGCTGTAACCAATTGACCACCGTGTCCCTCACACAGCAAGCAAAGCCATCTGATACCAACTGTTTGCACTCTGACAGTGCCAGTCCCAAGCCAGGACAAAGGAGGAGGGCGACGCCAATGATCCCTGTTATCATAGAGCATCATTAGACTGAAAATTCTACACTGCTACTAATACCAGTCATCTCTCTCTTTCCATGCGCAACACAGAACTTTGATACAAGGCAACACCCTCCCTTCCTTTGTCCCAAAAAAACCATTAAAACATCAGCCTGGAGCATTTCACAACCCTTTGCCAAGTACCGATGAATTACAGAGCAAATGATTGGCTGCAAAAGGCTTGATGCAGAAAGGTCGTGCCTACAAACAAATTACAAAGCTTCGGGTGTTTCGTCGAGGTCAAGAGGTTAATTTTGGAGAGAGAGCCGACCACCGAAACAGCCCATCTCCCTTCATGTCCATCTCAGCTGGAGGCAGAGGCAGCCAGCCAATTATGGCGATATTATTATGCAGGCATTTGGCATAATTGCCAACCAATTTCGTGTCAAACTTCTCACGAATTTATCAACAGCCCGAGGATATGTTTAATCACAAAACTAATTCCCGCTCAATAACAGTTAGCAAAATATTTGCAACAAAGGCAGCAGCACTTTACGTGATTGCCATATACCTACATAAACGAAGTGGCAGAGCCGGGAGGCATTGAGCCAGCGCCGACGCGAGATCCTAACACACAGACATACCTATTCCCGCCTATAGGAAGACCGCCAGAGACACGAAGATAGCAATTGACGGCCAATTTGTGCCAACCGAACAGGCGTCTAAATCGAGCTTATTTCTGACAGGCGACAGACGTTTTCAAACCGATAGAAGAGGTTTTACACAGAATTTATACAGTGCTAGTAGATGCGGTAGAGCGACGACGACGAAAATGTACGGAGGAGGGTTTAAGGCGACGGTTTATGTCCGGAAGTCATCGTAGCCAACGCCGCCGGAGCTGTCTGCTTTAGCTGCCGTTTACGACTGGCAATTGAGACAAGGGACTGATCTAACCCCAAGGCCAACAGAGAGGCCAGTCCGGATTTAAACAAAGCCAATTTGCATTTATATAGCGCCAATTTCCGGAGCCAGATTATGCAGTCGTAGCTGCGGTACCGCTTGGTCTGTACACAACAACCACATCTGCTCGATCTTCCTTGTCATAATTGTGGATTCTATGTCTTATCTAGCAACTTCTATATCATCAAAAGTGTTGTCGATAAAATTATGTACCTCAGCGTTGTATATTGTATGTATAACAGATAGTGTTACCAACATGTGCCTCCGTGCTGTCTATGCAAAAACCGTTTCTGCTCTGTAATAGGCCCCAGGGTTTGGAATGGCCCTTCTCTGGCGTCACGTCTGTTCCCTAAATCGTGTAGTGGTACATTTTATGGTCATTTGAACACTTGATTATTTGTTAGGGCTGGAGTTGGGATCGCTTTTCAGTAGTTACCTTTAAACGGTGCTATATAAATTTTTTATGAATGAATAAATGAATCTATATTACAATAGTGTAGCCAATAATTATGTGCTTCACTGATTTTCATACAGTCAAGAGTGTCACCAATATGTGCATCGGTGACTTATGTACCACAATACTGTTGCTAACATGTGCCTCAGTGTAATATGTAATGAAGCACTGATATAGAGCCACTCGATTCAGTGATACATGTACTACAATTGAATTACAAATAACTATGTGTCTTAGTGATGACCATACTACCAACAGTTTCCCTAGTTAGTACAGAACCGTCTTAAGGAGTATGCACTATGTGGGCCCTATTGGCACATTCACCAACATTAAGTCTAACCAATTTCTGCCTCAATCTCACAGCATCAGATACAGAGTATTGCATCGCAAGTGTGTATGTGTCATCTTGTTACATTTACTAATATAGTGGCAAACTGTTAACAGAGCAATCTGTGTACTACATGTGTCAAATCAAGCTTAGCTTAACATATGTTAAAATTATTATTGTTAATTCGTTGTACAAATTGAGAGCCAGATCGTGATGAGTGAATGTTTGCTATATACATTGATTGACTGTCAGGACATTTTCTTACAACATTGCTTGCATGTTCTTCTCTAAGCAGAGTCTCTGATAATGTCATCAATATTCAAAGACAAAAATACATCTGATTCTATGCTTAATATGATGACAGGCCATCAAATCGGTTTTGCATCACACAGATGCAAAGCTCATTCTTTGTTTAATAACTCAAAGTTTTGAGAAAGAACGTTCACTGGTAAAGTTTGTCATATCATTGACAGAACATTGTTATTGCAATTTCAATGTTTGGAAATGTTGAATCCAGATCATCTATCTTTATCATGGCATTGATTATTGACATATAGATGGCATGATGTTTTTGCGAATGATGCATAATGTAAACATTCTGGTATTAGCTCATGTTGGGTAACCCTTATTAGCGGGCCCCTGTAGGTGTCTCCCATTGTAATCAATTATTTTCTACCCGTATCTTCTCATGTTTTGCCAGTTGGATGCAATAAAGAGTATATTTAAGATCATGAGGATTGAACTCTGTAAGCTTGTCATCACATTGTGCAATTTGTTCTGCAGTCAAAAATTACATGAAGACATTTTTAGTTTAAACTTTCTTTTACAAGATTAACAAACATAGTTTTTGGGCTGATTAGATGGCCCCAGGCACGTGCCTTGCATGCCTATGCCCTAAAACGGCACTGAATAAGTACCGTAGTCTCTTCTATAGTAACCATCAGGTTGTCTACCCTTCTAATCACAATCTCTGACTACTGCAGGGTTCTTTATGAAACATGAACACTGGTTTCTTTATCAACAGATATCCAATTACAAGGCACAACCCCTAGTGATTAACCTAATCTGTGATCTCTTCACCATAATCCCCTTACAAATGAGGTACGACACCCTGTTTTCAGCAAAATATTTCCAGAGCATGTGAAATCGGAAACAGCTCCCATGTGGAAGATCAAACAGTTGAAACAAACTGTAGAGAACACACTAGCCGTCACCCAACCAAAGGCTGGGGAGGGGTTCTACGTGGAAAACGACAGACCTGCTAGGGAAGTTGAGAAAGGGTCGGGAGGGTAGACGATTTCAGGGCTGGGTCCCTAGAGACAGGGGAGACGGACGAACGGACGGCAGTGAGTGAAACCAGAGGCTTAGGTTCATTAGAAAGGCAGGCACTGGCAGGGAAACACTGATCACCCTAAACAGCATACATGCAAGTTCTACCTTATCTGTCTGTGTCAGGCCTCTGACCGACTCTACGCCCTTCCTGCATTCAAAGAAAACTCTAAGTTCCGACTGACTCTGCCTACATTGCTTCCTGTCTGCCTGAGTCTGTCTGTCTGTCTGTTTGCCACAGCCAAACAGTAAGCCCAGCCATGCATGCCATAAATATTAATAACATGCTGGATGGGATACGGTGCCGACACCCGAAGCACAACCACTGCCAGAGATGCCCACCAGACCCCTAACCAAAAACACCAGCAACATAACCGACCCTGCCCTACGACCCCTCTTCCGTCCCATCCTCTCCCTCCCCACAATTCCCTCCGGAAACAAGTACTCAGTGCACCGAGTCAAGCAGACGATATCGAAATCGTCCACGGCCATCAGAACATCGGACGGACGGACGGACGGACAGACGGACAGATAGACGAACGGACAGACAGATCCGCAGACGGACGCACGTAGGGACAGACGGACAGATTAAGGACGGACCGACAGACGTACACACAGACATACAGAACCACAGCCAGACGCAAAGAAGGACGGATGGACGTATACACGGACGGACAGATAGACTGACGTACGGAAGAACAGACGCACATACAAACGTGCGAACGGACGGTCAGAAATCGATGCATCTCCATCGGACTGGAACTAGAGGTCCGTCCGTCCGATGGTTCGTCCGATGGTTCGTTCGGTGGCCGACGGTTGATTGATTGGACCGGACATTTGGCCGAGCAATCACCGTAGTCTAAAGGGAGCCACGGGGCATAAGGCGCAGTGGACGCAACGGCCACTGGACGACGCAAGAAGGACCGACCACCGACAGAAGGACGACCGATGCCGGTGGTGGTAGTGGTCTGGTCTCGGTCGCTGTTGCTGCGCTGATCAACTGACTGGAGTGAAGGTCGATTCGATTACTCCCTCCCGAGGCCCAATGATTATCTGGCCGAGCAAAAAGCTCCTCATCCGTGTGCTCGATCTCGAGCGGTGCAAGCGGTTCACTTGCGAGTAATTTCACAATGGCACCATCTGCTGACGGTTACCGATCATCATCATCATCGAATGTCCAATGGCCACAGGGCGTTCGTCTGGTGCACTGGAGTGCGGTGGGACAGACAGACAGGCGGACAGATGGACGGACAGACAGATAGATAGACAGACAGGTAGACAGACAGACGGACAGATTAGACAGAGTGAGAGAAAAATAGAGGGAGAGATAGAGAGATGGATGGAGACAGAGACAGACAAAAGGCAGTGATCGATGATAGAGACAGTGAGGGAGGGAGAGGGCGCTGGCGGTGGTGGCACTCTGGGGTGGTAATTCGATGAAGTGGGCTAATTCTTCCTCTCCATTACCGGTCCGTTGACCAGAAGAGACGAAAGGCTTCACGCATGGCTTACATGATATCCACCACACAATGTACGAGCCACTTAAAGCATCAGGCCATCATCATCGTCGTCGTCGTCATCGTCATCATCATCATCATCATCGTCGTCATCATCGTCATCATCAACAACATAAATCATCCCTCATCCGCTGCACAAGACTCTCAAGTGAAGCAGACTTTGCAAGTCCACGGCAATGCTCTCCACGCACAACGATCCGACGACTGGTACACATGATAAAAACCTAGTAAAAGACTTAATAAAATTAGCCTCAACCTCAAAAAGACGGTTAGACAGGTTTAGTACGTGAAATATTGCGTAATGCCTGGCTTCTGATATATTGCACCTAAAACTCTGAAACAATGATTGCCTCCTGTTTTCCATTTGTCAGAAGCTATAAGTGTGTCTTGCTCATCACCAAGAAATTCATCTTCATCAACTCAGAGCTCTTCAATCACAACATTGTAATTCATGCAACATCTATAGCAGCATTTAGATCATCACTCTAACCTATCAAATGCCTTAGGTATACAATAGTATAGTGGTTAAAGTGATACACTGTCAATACACAGGTAGTGGTTGAAATCTCTGCAATATTTCTGTTATATCTGTAGCCCTGAAGTGAACCGCTATAATATGACTACATGGCATACGCATTACACACTCAGTGGAAACATTAGAAGAAGAGCAGTCGCTTAACCTACAACCCCATAACCAACAACCCCATAACCAACAACCTCATAACCTACAACCCCATAACCTACAACTCCAGAACCTACAACTCCATAACCTACAACCCCCTATCCTACAACCCTATAACCTACAACTCCATAATCTACAACCCCATACCCTACAACCCTATAACCTACAACCCCATAAGCTACAACCCCATATCCTACAACCCTATAACCTACAACCCCATAAGCTACAACCCCATATCCTACAACCCTATAACCTACAACCCCATAACCTACAACCTCGTAACCTACAGCCCCATAACCTACAACCCCATAACCTACAACCTCGTAACCTACAACCCCATAACCTACAACCCTATAACCTACAACCCCATAACCTACAACCCCATAACCTACAACCTCGTAACCTACAACCCCATAACCTACAACCTCGTAACCTACAACCTCGTAACCTACAACCTCGTAACCTACAACCCCATAACCTACAACCTCGTAACCTACAACCTCGTAACCTACAACCTCGTAACCTACAACCCCATAACCTACAATCCTTGAGGCAGCCATGGGCATGAAGTGTTAGTGACTTCATTTTCTTAGCCTTGGCATGAATGAGTGCCGGTGGTCAGTCCTCTCCCTCACCATCTCATCCTCCCACAGACGGTGTACAACCAGCATAACCAATGGTTATTAACCATTATATCTGAATTTGCTAATAATCATAATAACAATGACAATTTATATGGTGCAGGTGAACCAGAAATCTCAAATATTTTTAGCCCTGGTAGGAACTTGAACCCCCCCCCCCCCTACACCTCTCTCTCAACAGTTCAGCATGCATATGGTTACAGTATAGAGCACAAAGGACTAGCCACTTTGCAAAGACATTATACTTTTTCTCAAGTAAATATCCAGCTATGTAACTAGTGACACGTTCAATCCACTGTATATCGAAAAGGCCCACAATGTCTGCTATTACATATATTGCCAAATAGCCAGCATATAGAATTTCCAAACAGTGTGGCATTCTGAAAACTCACAAGGCGATTTATCTTCCCCAAACAGGCAGATATTCCACAAGTTTATGGGTTATAATTTCGGCCGAGTTGAACTTACCGAGCATTCCGCAACAATCATGTCAAGCAGTTTCTCATAATAATTCGAGAGCAATTCTTGGCAATCACTGGCAAACACAACCGTCCTTGTATTATTCACCCACAATCGGGCAAATTTTTTCCAGCAATCGACGCACCGGTTCACACTCAATGCACAGAATATATTGTGACGGACGCTCTCCTGTATCGTCAGATTCCAAACGAGTTACAAATCACGGACGTGCCATCGATTGAGGTAAATGTGCACAGCTGGCAGAAATGCCCTGGCAAACCAACAAAGAGATAGAAAGGCGACACCCCCTCCACCAACCTACTCCGTCCAATAAATTCCATTACGCTCGACAAAGCACAAAACGAAGAGTGTGTCCCTGTGCTAAGAAGACTGGCTACTCCGGAAAAGTCCTCCAGATAAATGGACGAAGACGCAACCTAAGCACTGGGTATTTGCAATTAAACGATTTTGATGGGTTGTGAAATGATTTTGATGAAGGGCTCCTTAAATGCATACCAGCATCAGAAGAGTTCACAGCTCTAGCCACATCCATTATCATTCAGCCACACCCATTCTCATCTATCCAAACCCATTCTCATCTATCCAAACCCATTCTCATCTATCCAAACCCATTCTCATCTATCCAAACCCATTCTCATCTAGCAAAACCCATTCTCATCTATCCAAACCCATTCTCATCTATCCAAACCCATTCTCATCTAGCCAAACCCATGCTCATCTAGTCAAACCCCTTCTCATTTAACCTAACCCACTTTCTTCTAGCCAAAATGCCAAACCAATTCTCATCTAGCTAAACCAATTCTCATCTAGCCAAACCCATTCTAATCTAGCTAAACCCATTCTAATCTAGACAAACCCATTCTAATCTAGCCAAACCCATTCTCATCTAGCCAAACCCATTCTAATCTAGACAAACCCATTCTCATCTTGCCAAACCCATTCTCATCTAGATAAACCCATTCTCATCTAGCTAAACCCATTCTAATCTAGACAAACCCATTATCATCTAACCAAACCCATTCTAATCTAGACAAACCCATTCTCATCTTGCCAAACCCATTCTCATCCAGATAAACCCATTCTCATCTAGCTAAACCCATTCTAATCTAGACAAACCCATTATCATCTAGCCAAACCCATGCTCATCTAGTCCCATGCCCATTTCTCATTTAACCTAACCCACTCTTTTCTAGCCAAAATACCAAACCAATTCCCATCTAGCTAAACCCATTCTCGTTGACGTATCCTAAATAGTTAACTGCACGATTCAGAACAACCCTTGTAACACATCTACCAAAACATGCAATTGTCTTCAAAAACTCTCTCAAAGCGCTATATAAATGCATGCATTCAGATAACATATGCCAGCATACAACACGGAGGACAAACTAAACCAGTCTGATGCGAATGTCAGAGACAGGTAAGAGCATTACACTGTGAACACCGACCACCTTCTACATGCAATATTGGCAAACCATGCTTGCAGAGTCACGGACGACGTCGCCCTCATAACGTTCGGCCCGACAGGGTCAGAATTCGACTCAACCTCATGACCCTAGGCTAGGAACTGACTGCACGAAGCATACAAATGACGACATATTCGCCTGACCTACTCCCATTCAAACGCCCCATCACACAGAATGGCTTCCGTAACTCAACGCCAGGCGACAGCAGAATCAAGGCAATTAGTGGCTGGCGAAGTGAAGCAGCCACGAAGCCCTAATGTTACACGACCATCCATGATGACTAACGTATGAACATGATACCTGACCATGCATGGGGTTCTGTGTCTATAGTCCGAAGGTTCCATAGTCCGAAGATTGCATCATGGTGTCCGGTCGAGAGGTGATAAGATTGCAGTTTTAATGGAAGCTAGATTGATGAAAAAAATTGTTTGGGTAGAAGTTGGATTGCACCATTCTTTTCATTCATCCAGCTTCCATTTAGACATGATTCTTTTCATATAAATCCAGCTCTCAGTTTTACACATTCTTTTCATCAATTAATCCAGTTTCTATTTAAATTAATGTCGGAGTATAGAATCTTTGGACTATCGAACTTTCAGACTATCGAACTTTCGGATTATCGAGCGAATACCGACCGACCATGGTTGATGAAGTTTCTGGACTTTTGGTACTCAGCTCAGAATAAGTACTGCTAACTAGGTGGCCCACTGGATAGATTAAGTCCTGGAAACATGAACTGCGGCTTCAAACCTCCCTTAGAGGATAGGGTTACTCAGTAAGGAGTACCAACAATACATTATGCATAATATTTTGACATATCATCAACTTCAATTGTTGCTAAAACAGCAGCATTACACATATATAAATACAATATAAATGTAATAATAAAAAATAAATTAATAAACTGCTTCAGTTATTACTGCCACATACTATATACAACACTATGGAAGCAGAGATAAACTAGCAATGAGGCACATTGAGGCAGTCATGAGAATGAAGTGTTAGCAACTTCGCTTTCTGGGCCAACAGGGGCAGGAGGATGGCCAGTCCTCTCCCTAGTCGTCTCATCTTCCCACCGACAGTGTACAGTTCAGTATGCTCACTACAGCTGAATTGGCAAGTGGTGCAGATGCCTAGGGATTTGAACACCAGCCTCTCAAAGTACAGGACAATACACTAACCACTAGAATATGATAACCCAACAAGGTCAACATTGACCTAATTCGATAAAGACCCTAGAATCATCCATTATCAACACTTCCGGTCATATAACTTCAACCCATCCAGACATTATCACACAAGATCCAGTACAGAATTAATCAGATAGAGACAAATCAGTTCATTTAGCCGACGGCAACCAACCTCATCAGGCCATCATTAGCTCCAACATCCCATTATCACAGCTGGGAACATCCTAATTCAACAATGAGGAGGAGCCCTTGCTACCTACACAAAACCAGTTGTCACTCCGTTAGAGCAAAAGACTTCAGTATATAATTAGGCCAGAATTTACAATAGTATCGATGCATATCATCTTCGCTATGGTTAAAATAAACTTACATCAGTCAGACAGTAGTATTGCTATTCACTGTTACATTACATACATGAAATTGATATTTTGTAACCACGCATTAACCAGCTTTGATAATGATTCCTTGCATGTGAAACTACTAGACGGATTTGTTAGAAATCCATTGTTAACCATAATTATGGTCTGTTTGCAAACTATACTGTTAGTGCATTGATGACTAGAGTTGGTATATTTGCCAAAGGTACTTTCATTACGTGGATGTTATATGACTTTGTTTAAAATTGATGATATTATTATTTTTGCCTTTTGTAAGTTATTGTGTTCTTGCTAGTAGTCTAATATAGAATTTTCTTACTTAGCACTAATTAGCAGCATGATGACAGATGAACAACAATATATGATATTGTGCCCATGTTAAATGCCCAAGCATCAACCAACCTATGTCTCAAGGACAGGAATCGTTATCATTCAATGGTGGACTCAAAAGTAAAAGTCTCGGCAACAATCGACTGTGTCAAAAGGTCGTTTGTCAAAACAGTCCGTGCAGAAGAAGAAAAGTGGGTGGCAAGAAAATGACCAGAAAAAAACACAAGAAAAACAAGAAGAAGACGAAGATGGAGAAAGCGCGAGGCAAAAGCACCGACCAAACAAAAGACTCGACTTCATTAGTCATGCTTTGTCGCTTCATCGGCCTTGTTAAAATCTAATGGCGGAAAAATCCTATCCAGGAGGAATCATGCAAAGTTGCCTGACGCACGAGAGCCGCCGTTCTAAGCTCGCTCCTCTAATACCTCGGGCCTTCTTCCTTCCATCAACGATAATTATCTGTATCGATTTCACGGAGGACTTAGCAGCAGGCGAAATGTGATAGCAATGAAGAAGAGAAGCCTTCCACTGTCAAATGGTACTGGACCACAATTCAGACAATTTAACAGATGAACAGGAGATCTAATATCACATATTTTCTCATGTAACATAATCTAAACTTAATAGAACGACCACCTCTGAAAGCTGGTACCCTTAACACGAACCATATTAATTTTGGCAACAGCATTATGAAATCTAGAAACTACAGAATATCCTGTTTGTGTCCAAAATGCCAGTTATAATATTACATCTTTTAAAGATCAGAGATCAGTGATAACTAGATGCAAGGTAATAAAGGTAACTCGGCAAATAACAACCCTCACACCAAACCTACCCTATATACCTACCCTATATACCTACCCTATATACCTACCCTATATACCTACCCTATATACCTACCCTATATACCTACCCTATTTACCTAACCATATATACCTACCCTGTATACCTACCCTATGTACCTACCTCTAACAGTAGCATTAATCTAGTGGTTAGAACACTTGATTGTCAACCAAGAAATCGTGGGTTCAAATCCTCACGATTCATTCACCATCGCAGAAATTTGATCATAGATTTATGGTCCACCAGCGATTCTTACCCAGCTCGTTCACGATGAGTACAACAACTGTACACTGTCGGCGGGAAGATGAGTTAGCAAGGGAGAGGATTGGCCACCTGCCAAGGCTAAGAAAGTGAAGTAGCCAACACTTCATATCCAAACATGGCTGCTTTTGAGGTCTAGCTTAATTAAGAGACTCATCTTCTTTTCTTCATCTTGACAGCAACATAAGAAAAATCCTATCATGCATAAAACGAAGCAATGATTACTAACAATCATAAAATTTAAAACATTATTAAAACAACACTATTTCCAGGCTTTAGACGGCTTACCTTTACCAGTTGGAAAAGGTGGCAGAAGGTTGGCAGTTGGTGTCTCGCACTTCAGAGTGCTGTTGCCTGAATCCTGTCGGTCGATCTGTTGGACAACACTCGTGTTGCGAGTTACGCCATAACCAGCAAACGAACACTGATAGTTGCCCGACAGAGCAAAGGGAAGATTCTGAACTGTCATGATCACCTGGAATGACAAAAGAGACAACAATCTACCTACTGGTTGACATGGAATTCTTGGCACTCATCTATATCTGATCTTATGCCATTGTGAAGCAAGTGCTTGTTGATGATGAGAGTTATAAGCCTGTTCCCACAATTAAGGAGATCTCTCTCTATCCCAAGGCGATAATTGAGTTGTGGCAAAAACAAGCAATTTAAATAACTGATTAAGCAAACACACAATTCTAATTCCAATCCATTAGCAAGGATTTATTAATTCTAGTTCAAATCAATTAGCAAATTTCAGGAGCTAATTCTAATTTTGATATATTAATAACTTAACTAATCTTTACAGTAAATGTCTCACAAAATAATAAAACTGCCAAAATATAAAACAATTCAGGAATGACAATTTTGAGAACTATTTTGTGCTAAATTTCAGCTAATGGCTTCTGAGTGTATAGGCATTGGCATGCACACGGCCATAGTCAACAGAAGAAGAAAAAAGACAGGAAGGTCAGTAGTTTTCTGGGCTTTATATATATGTATACTTATATATAAAGCCATGAGCCAAAGCTCAATAGGAGGCATACAGGATATCAGCCCATGGACCATTATAGGTGTATAAATACGGCGGTTGCCCAAGATCACTTGGCTCGTGGAGCAATCTTGGCGGCTGCCTGTAGTCACTGTTGTTTGCGTTTGTTTCTCTGTGAGCTGGTCCGGCTGAGGTGTAAGCCTACTATACAAGCGAAGACCACTGTCCAATGAGATAGCAAAAGGAATTGTACCTTGAAAATACGTTTCATACGAGTCATCAACTCTATTACGTCAGAATCTCTTCATTGGATTTGAGTATAAACTTCTGATCATTGGCAGGACTCATTATTTCTTGTCTGTGATGCACTCCCTGTGCTTGACTTAGTTTCCTTGCCAAACGTAGAGAATTGGTCCACCCAAATTACAAAGAACATTCAAGTATTTTTCATACAGAACTCGGAATAAAACTGTGAGAAGGGTGCGCTACTTGTCCTATGTCACTCCATTCCACAGATAAAGTTGTGGCGGAGGGTCGCGGACAAAAACGCCCCCCCCGACAAACCCCTCGAACATAAACACCACAGGACTAACACACACACACACCCCGAATTAGGACAAACCCCCTCTTTTTTACTTTTATTACTTAGAAAAGTGTGTGTCCGATGGCACGAAGACATGCCTTGAAGTCGCGATTTACAACACTGCAGCAAACTTCCCGCATGGGTTTGGTTGCACTTTTCACACGTTTGACGGGAGGCCGTCCACGAGCAGCTTGCAAGATGGCCCTACTGGCTAAAGCTGCACCACCATGCACACACACGAATACAGGCACGAAGGCATATGAGTGGCATATCAAGCACAGGTGTGTAGATGCATATAATTATAAGGACTATGAAGCACGATCATTGTTTCAATTGTTATTTTCAGTGCATTTCCCTCAGCTGTCTACTTGGCCCATTTGAGCCTATTCAGATAGACTGACCACACTGGTCCATTTGTTTAAGATTGTACCCCAGGCAGATGAGATGCTTTGGAGAGATCTGATTGGTAGCTAGCAGGCGGCAGGGATTCATTAGACCACGCCTTAAAAACTTGGGCTTTATCCCTTAAGCTAGCTAGCTCTTGGGCAGCCATGTGAATGAAATGCTAGCAACTTCATTTTCTTAGCCTCGGCATACGAAGGCGGATGGCCAGTCCTCTCCCTTACCTCTTCCCACCAACAGTTTATGGTCGGTGTACTCACCATAATCAAATTGGCTAGGGACACAGAAATCTCAACATAAATTTTCAACCCTGGTTATGGGATTTGGACCTCTTGGTTGACAGTCCGCCACACTAACCACTAGACCACCGAGCACTGCTGGACAAAGACTTGATTCTAAACAGACCCAACCGCACACAAACAGCTCCGTTACTCAGGCGAGTCACGGGCAATCAGCGAAGTCCTCAGATCATGATAGATGAGCGCTGAGCCATCCCAGAACAGAGACCGGACTCTTTGAAAACGTAAACTCTGAATTATTGGCGCCACATGGAACGGAGGTGAGCGGAGGAGGCAAATGCGGTGGAAGCAGCGGCGTGTTTTACTTCGTCAGTCTGATTCCCAGTCGTCAGAATCCAGCCATTGTTCCGTCCGTCCTGAGCACGCATCCATTTATCAGTGACGATGACCGCACAACAATATTTAATCTTGTCGTGCAATTTCTCGTAGGGTCCGGCAGATGCAACGCAATGACAATTTATCGAGGATAACATCTGCTCTCGCGCGGTGGTGGTCGTCGCTGGCGGACGCAGGAGTGAAGATGGATGCGACCTGGATTAGTGCAACAATGGCACAGTGTCACTCGTCCGATGGATTTACCGAAATCCATTCACACCAAACAACTAGCGTCCAGGAATTTTCTTTGTAGTGTATTCTAAGTGAATACTTGAACTGCAGCAGGAATGATTCTGCGGTTGTCCTGCACAGTTATTAGGGACTGCAGAAAGATCAAGAAACCATCTAAAGTTTTCTTTATGTGTCTTTGGTAATTGTCTTTATAATGTACCTATTTCACATAATAGGTAATTGAATTATTGAATAGGTAATAGGTTATCCTAATATAATAGGTTATTGTAATTGAAAACCCTACATTTCTACAGTGCTCACAAATGCAAATTCGCAGGAACCACCTAATTTGCTTAGTCAAAAAATAGGAGCTTAGAAGATATAGAATTAATAAAAATTGTCCCCAGCAATGTCCTCAGTTATGCATGTAGTCAGAGACGATTAGTCTGGCCTTATCCACCGAATAACTCGCTCTCCCTCCGCCTCATCTCAATGTGATTAAATGCACCTAAAATGCATTCGACCAGGCTCAACGAAATTTGACAGGCCTTCTGGTTTTCATTTTATTCATCAAGCTCAATTGGATTTCACTGGCTATAAAGTAATTATGAGTGGGTTTGACCAATGAATTGGACATGAATAACCTTCATACTTGCATGACTTGTCTAACAGTAAATGCACTCACATACGTTGCTCAGTAAAAAAAAAACTTAACTGGAACATCTCCTTCTGTGGAAAGAACAGGACACTGATCGAAAAACAACTGTCGTCTCAATTGCCGGTTGATGGCTCTAAGCATTCTAAGCAGACGATCTGAACGACGCTGATTATTCATTCCATGCATTAACGCAACAAAAAGCAGCAACGGTAGCCACCATTGGCATCAAAAGAAGGCACCATGCGTCACCTAAAGCAGACACCATGCGTCACCTACAGCAGACACCATGCGGCACCTAAAGCAGGCACCATGCGGCACCTAAAGCAGGCACCATGCGGCACCTAAAGCAGACACCATGCGGCACCTAAAGCAGGCTCCACGACATACCAACTGAAAGAAGTAATTTACGATGAATGAACCGACCAATGAAAAGGCACAGCATGAAATTAAGAAGGAGCCTCGTAATAACATTCCAACTCCCAAAGTCTTCTAACTCATTCCCTTCGTAATTTGAGAGAAACTCGCCGACGACGCCAAGCAACCCAACCACCGGGAAGCACGCCCGACCATGCAGCCTGCCAACAGGCGTAAGAAGTCTTCCAATTACGAGCCGGATTATTCATGGAAGACCTCCTCCCTACGGGAGACATTCCATCAGCGGAATGCCACCGTCGTTGGCGACCGCTCATCATGGCTATTAGCCAAATGGCTACTTGAGACACGAAAGCCCCAGCTAATGCAGAGCTGCGCGCATTACGACCTTCACGGGTCTGGTGTCCTTCGATTCTTCCCAACCAGAAGCAATGATAAAGATCATTGGATCGCAGAGCACATGATCTGACAGAATTCCTGTAGCTCACTCAATCAAGCGAATCATGATGAATACGAATTTCTTATGTTTTTCGGAAAATCAAATTAAAAATGCAGCATTGCTGACTAATCCTTCTTTCACTAAGTGGCGTCATTTGTCAAAATGAGACGTATAACTCAATAGGGCCTTGCATGGCTGTCAACAGTTAAATTCGACTCCTGTAATAATTTGTCATCATTTGTTCATACTATACCTGTTATCCTACTGCGGTTTGTCAGTTTGAAATTAAACGGAAATTATAAGCGGTCAAAGATATACTGAAGGACTTATGAGAGCAAACAGTCAAAATCAATCAATCAAATAAAATTTCTCAGACAAATTATTAAGTACATAAATTGATTGCTGATCAATGAATTGTGCTGCAGGTAGCAACTAACGATCTGCCAGGAAGGTTAAAGTAGTCAGAGCTTGCATATAGTAACATCATGTAGAGTAACATCGCGTAGAGTAACATCATGTATAGTAACATTGTGTAGAGTAACATCATGTAGAGTAACATCGTGTAGAGTAACAGGATGAGAAGGAACAAACCAAAGACGTCGAAGTGCTTTGCTTTTGTGCTTGGGTTGACGCCATCTTCACAATCCTTGTGCAGAGTCCGGTGTTGTAAGGCAACCAGTGCAACGTCGTGTCTCTTTCGGCACAGGCCGACCTCTGGGTGCACCTAAAACCAGTCCCATCATTGATTTTAGTCAATCAATCAATTAAGTAATCAATCGATCAACTGACCAATCAATCAGAGTCAACCCGTAAGCCATAGACGACACTTAAATTAAATACGCCTGCTGTGGAATTACACCTCTGGAAATTCAACTCAATTAAATAACAAGATCAAATACTTAATTGCCTAAAAGTCATAAACAACAAATCAAATTCTCTCATGATACAATTGACGTTTCCATAACATCATTGCTATCGCCAACCTCGCAAAATTTTTACAATTTGCTATCATCATAAGCATCACCATCACCACTACCACTTCACACCCATCAATCACCATTCTGTAATTATTACAACTGTCATCCTCTCCTATAGTCATTTTAACATTCAACATTATCATCTTTCACGATGATGAAATTAATAACTCAATAAAATAACAGGATCAAATACTTAAAGGCTCCGATAATCACCAATCATCGTCGTCGTCGTCGTCGTCGTCGCCGCCGCCGCCGTCGCCGTCGCCGTCATCGTCATCGTCATCGTCATCGTCATCATCATCATCATCATCATCATCATCATCATCATCATCATCATCATCATCATCATCATCATCATCATCATCATCAAAGCAACAGCAGAACTTGACGCAGATTAACAAAAGTGACGCCACGAAGAATACAGTTTCAAAGAATCCATGGAAGTCACAAAATGACCAGCGGTACGGTAACCATGACAATAAGCGGTAACCATGCAACCAGCGGCAACCCCAGTTCCCGAAGCCCTGCCGCGAACAATCTACAATGCCGTCTTTGAAGCGGGTAAAGTACATGGCACTGGAGAAGGCACTTCAGTGTGTGGTATTCGTGCCAATGAAGAGGGAAGCGGCCAGCGACCAGAAGCACGATAAAACCCATCTCATCCACGGACGCCGCTCGAAAGAGGCTGTAGCTAACCGCTCTTCTGCATGTGAAGCAGTTCTCTTAAATGCCTATCTAAATTTATATGATTTTCGCTGGTGAATGAATCGCCAAGATCCTAGCTGAAATACTTAACCACCACTGGTCGCTTGAAAGAATGCTACACCATTTCAGGTTCCCGTGTATAGACAATGCTAGTCCAAGCTTCAAATCTCTTAAATACAGCTCTGAACAGCAGTGAACTGGCATCTTGGCACCTTTACGTACTTTTAGTCAATGCGGCTAACCAAATCATTCCTGTTAAAATTTAATTCGGTCTGATAACACGGGGAGTTTGAGAAGACATTCATCAAGACAAGATCAACCAAGTTAGAAATTGCTTTAAAAAGACGCAAATATGTGCTAATTCCCACGCTATGTAAATGCAGGTGTACGGAATGTGCTAGCCAAAAATCAGTTTTAAGTGAACAACTTCAAGTTTCCAGCAAGTTGCATTTCACATATTACACGAAACACGAGCAACACAAACTCTGAAACTGCTCAACTATCACAAGACACAAATAAGTGTCAAACATTCATAACATCAACAAAATAAGAAACTGTAGTTTATGTCTTATTTGACAGTTCAAATAACTGCAGCAGTGCAATTAGCACAAAAGAACCCTTATTCCAAAAGTACCACAAAATGTCTTAGTACAAAAAGTAACCAAGTTGGAGACATACCTCCTTTCGAGCGAACACCAACCACAGTAGGGATCACGAGCGCCCAAACAATCGGAGCATGTCAAGTGTCGTCCACAGTCCTGCACTGGAACACGAAACACCTACAACACACCACCACATAAACACACAACCATCACAACACCTCAAAACCATCAGAGTTATCACCTATACTCTCTGTTAATACCGGCAATATACTGCTGCTAGATAAGGATGAACCAATACTAGGTTCGGAACTTGGCTCGGTCCAATTTTCATTGTACTCGGCATTACTCGGACTCGGTCAAATAATGGGTCCGAGTATTAATCTTTCCGATTTTCTGTTTTGTAAACGAAATCCGATTTTTTAAATTACAAAACAACAATCGACGTAACTAAAAGTGCAAAATACTGATATTTCTATTGACAAAACACCAATCGACCTAACTAAAAACACAAATACTGCTACTGTTAGTGCTTATAAGTTACTACTTCCTAGTGTTAACAAAGGCAAAACTAAGTAATTCAAGAAACTCAACCTCGGTTCATCCTTACTGCTAGATTTAATGTAGCAGCAGTATATCACTATATAGATTTGAAGCACATTACACACCACTAATATCACAAGATATGGGCAGTGAGCAGCCAGACGTAGCAACAGGACAGAAAGTGTATCTAGACAGCTGCAAGAGGATAAATCCAGTCAAAAGCAACAGACAAGCCAAACAGGCAGCAAGAGAAGTTCTAAAGATAAGCCAAAAACGCCTTTAATAGTCCGTATCCCTCCCAAAATGAACTATGCCTCAAGCCTGCTCCAAAATCGTTTACTATTGAAAACTGACTTTACTCGGATTTATGACTACATATGCACCACAATTCAATCAGAATATATCCAAACTTCAATCACAATAAAAGTTGACACAGCCTCATATAAGAACAATTAATTGATTGCACTTATAAGCCTTATTAATAATTAAAAAAAACTTCTCTACATGCGCAAGGTCACACCGAAGTGCCGTAAATTACATCGTATTGGCAACAGAACTAAACTAAAGCAGATAATAAAATTCCACAGTAAAAAAAAGAACAAAGGACTCTATATCAGACTTATTCAATTTCCTTGTATGCCTACATTATATTTTCTCTTTGCATCAACAGCTCAGATAACATGAAACTGTGTAACCCCATTCCCCAATCCTATAACACTCCACTAATCATCCAGACACACTGCCTTGTGTTCCCAGTCTGCTGGTCCAATTACTAGTAATTAGTAATTAAATCAACCACTATGACACCTAATTTTTAAATTGATAATTCATTTACAAATCGCATTACTGACAGATTTTTATCTGATAGACTTTTTCCAACGGCAGAGAGCGTAATGAACACAATGCCTGTGTAACATGTCATTGTTCAGGGATCTCTGATTCGACTCACAGGTTCCCCCCAGAGACATCTCAACGACTTACAGTCTCAAGCAATTTCTCTGTGAAACCAATGGGAAGTGAATTTGAATTCAGTTAAAATATGCATCACATCAGTTCAGATACCAATTGATTGATGGTTTATCAGGGCTCTTATGTCGGTTGAATCTACAATTTTACGCTAGGCATTCACGGCTGAGATGATAGTAGCCAGTGAAAATATATACTTATATATCACACATATCCTTTATATATATATACACACATATATAATCCCATGTATATGTGTGCATATATATGTACATATATGTATATTATGCATATATGTGTATGTAAAAAAAGAACATTGATTGATATGTATATATACATGTATATAAAACCATATATGTATATTATATATATGTGTGTATATGTAAATATACATATATATAAATGTATATATATATATATTATATATACTTGGGTAAATTTGCAGCACCAGGCTTTCAGTTAGCAGCAGAGTGTGCAGATGGTAGTGCCAGTGTGGGACTTAGGAGACACTAAATAAAATTGATGGCTTCCGGACTGAGGGGCTATGCACAGTTCAATCGTAAACGTAATCGTAAACTCCAGATATCTAGAGCACAACGCCAAAGCTAAGCGCAGGTCATCAGCCTATTCACAACTGCTGCGTCATGTCAGAGAGGTTGTCCTGAGACGTCACCTGTGGAAAGATCCGAATCTGATTCAATGACGTCGGCTATGTTTATTTCCCACATCAGACCCACGATTCGAACCTGTGTTGCAGAGGAGAAAAGATGACGTCACAGCTGCTCAGTTACTACCTCTCCCCCACTCGCTAGAAGATAAGAATGACAGAAAACACATATCCGAAATCCATTCTTCTGCAGTTGGCATGCAACCCTATGCTAGCATAACAAGCAGGGGAGAGGGGTAAGCAGAGCGGCGGTCTAATGGCAGAGAGCGAAGAAGAAGAAAAGCGATAAAAATGAATTGGATAAGCAGCCGAAAAAAAACAGCGGCAGACGTCGACGGTGGTAATGATTTTTCACTTGGAATCGGGCGCCACCCCAAGGAGCGCACGGGCGACTACGACGACGAACGACGAAAGCCGAAAAGAACCGATTGCGTCTTACTAATGCATGAAACCATTTATTTCGTTCAATATCATCAAGCCACCACCACCACCGAACAGTGGGAAAAGGATATTTATTTTCATCGACTGGCCACCACCGAAGACAGCTGGGTCGGTCGGTCGACCGGGAAAAAGGCCAGCAAACATCGCCTCTTCTTCCATCAGGAACCGATATGAAAAATGTATGGACATTGGACGGCTAAAACAATCGACCGATGTGGCAGGATATCTCTGCGGAATATTTCATTCAGCCTGACACCAACCGATACACAGGATACGAAGCCCATGGTCATTCCTAAATCCTATTTACATTGATGGCACCCGTCTGTCATAGGATACCGACGGTATAGTCGACAGCAGGAAGAGAGGGCCTAGGAGGAAGGAAGGACCTAGGAGGGAGGAAGGGCCTAGGAGGAAGGAAGGGCCTAGAAGGAAGGAAGGACCTAGGAGGGAGGAAGGGCCTAGGAGGAAGGAAGGGCCTAGGAGGAATGGAAGACCTAGGAGGAATAGAGGGCCTAATAGGAAGAAAGGGCATAGGAGGAAGGAAAGACCTAGGAGGAATTTAGGGCCTAGGAGGAATAGACGGCCTAGGAGGAAGGGAAGGCCTAGAAGGAAGGAAGGGCCTAGGAGGGAGGGCCTATGAGAAAGAGAGGGCCTATATGAGGAAGGGATGGCTTAGAAGGAAGGGAGTGTCTAGGTCCACTCTTCTTAGCCAGATTTATTGCAGAGACCCCGACCGCGTGAGCAATTTAACGAGAATAGTTGTTTTGTTGATGGCAACAGTTAAGGCAGACAATGACTTCTATAGCCTAATCTAATTAATCTATTACCTAATGACTTATGTAGTCTAATCAAATCATATCATTCTATAGTCTAATCTAATCAAATGACTTCTATAGTCAATGAATGAGACTTTAGTGCAGACAATCGCTTTCAATTGGAGAAGAATTATGGTCCAAAAAGACAAGATCATGAAACGAGGACAGGAGAATAAGGGTCTGATTAGTAAGTGGGTTGAAAGAGGAGGAAGAGGAGGAGGAGAATGAGGAGAATGAGGAGGAGGTGGAGGAGAAGGATAGTTCTAAATTAAGACTTCAAAGACAACAAAGAACCGTAGACTGAACGCGTAGAGCGGGCAGTGAATTCCAAGGCATAGGCATAGGTCGGGAAGCTATACACCGAGAACGCCCAGAAGAAGCCCAATAGAGTTTTGGTGCGAGGCAGAGCAAGGGTCAAAGTACCCGTCGATGGAGTGCTTCATTTACTTTTTAAGTGGAGACGAAGAAGAAGTGATTGGTTGATTGGTTTCAATGTAACGTACTGTGGACAATAAGACAGATACATTCAGCCGGATTATTTGATCAACGGAAGCAGCTTTAAGTCAAAGCAACAATACGATATGACGAGATTCGTTGTGCCACAGCAGTCATACCCAACCAATACAAAACATGGCTCATGTAGTCATTGGCAGAGGCGAATTTGGGAACTCGCCCAATGAACCAGAGATAAACCGAGACTCTGCATTACTCGGACTCTGGACAAACAAAGGTCCGAGATTAAGAAAAGTCGGCTTGTGGAAAAAATCGAAATTCTGATTAGTTTTTGTTTTGAAAAAGAAACTCGGATTTTTTTATTTACAAAACGACAATTGCATTTCATTTTTTATTACTATATCACTTTCATATGAAAAACATGAAAATTACAAAAACAAATAAATTCAAGCATTCATTTAAAGCTTAATGTTTAACTTCTGTTTAAAAATCATAAAACTGTGCAACCTGCCAAACTAAAAATCTTGAGAATGGGATTTTTAAAATATTTGATACTCAGTACTCGAACTTGGGCTTGGTACTACAGTACTACTCACTCATAATACTCATTAAGTAATTGACATTCAGTTCATCACCATGCATGCCTCCAGCAGAAACCGGTTTTGGATAAGAAGAACTTTCAGATATACATGAAGAACTCAATATGTTGCCTCAAAGACTAAACAGAAATGTTGGTCAACAACACGAAATTTGTGCTTAACTTAAATTAAGGAGGTGAAAATGTAGAAGAGTATCAGCAACACCTATATTACTGAGCATCCTGGCAGCCGCTCTGTCCACATTGCATGAAGGTAGAAAGGTTCCTGCCCTCAATTGGCTCAATGGATCGTGGCAGACATTGTTACACCCTGTCTTACATTTGTTCACCAATGAATGACGACGCATTTCCGTGCAGTCTGGGGATCAAATCCTGGTTGAGAATGAGAAACCAGAAATTTGCTGATGAGACATAGAGTCAAGAAACAAAACTGTTGGAATGCATTTTTTTCTTTTCACTCTGCACATCCGAATAGATTTATGTAGCCCCTTCATACGGTTACTAAAAGGCACTACTCAAATAGTCAGATGAACATTTACACAGACACCTGGTTTCGCATATTCGTGGTGAATTCAGTTTATACTGCTCTGCACTTTATTAATCTTTATATAATGAAAATAATAATACATACATGAATATATATATATATTTATGTATGTATAAACATATATAAATACAAACATACATACATGCATGCATGCATGCATGCATACATACATACAAATATGCACAGATAAGTATGTATGTACGTATGCACACACGCACGCACTCACACACATACATACATACATGCAAGCATACATACATACATACATTACATACTCTAGATGAAGCAATATGATCGAGAAAGCACTTACCTGTGCAGTGTGCACAGGTATATGATGAAGCTGTTTCTCTTGTTCTCTACAGGATAGGTTATATTTAATAAGTGACCTCAGGCTTCTAGTATGATCAGTTAACACAATGCCACTTAGTTTCCCATCTGGCCTGCCTGGGGTCCATCTGACCCCTCTACTTCTCTTATTCCATGTGCTATGGTGCCATGTTGGCTGCCTTCCTTTCCGCTCTCATTCCACCCTCTCTCATTCCCCACCCCATTCTCTCAATCACCATTCAGCCTCCACTGTTACCTTCTTGGACGCCTCACCCCTTTAGCAATCTCTCATTTCTTTTGGGTCAATGTGCCACCATAAACTACGGGCTTTCAAGTAACAGGCAATGTATTAGGTATCGAGGATTATCATGCTACTTATCAACTGCTGCGTCTACTTACATATCAAAATTTATATCAGCAGAATGTCAGGTTACATGAATACAGGGCAGGTGTCTAACAAAGGAAAAGTGAGTAAGATGAAAGTTTCTCAGTTTTTGGGTAGGGTTAACTGAGTT